>JAIUCV010000027.1:600000-824168 GCA_026724425.1 Erythrophleum ivorense | reverse complement strand
CCAAGAACCCTTAAGCTTGGTTGAGACAAAGTAAAGAGTCTCCCAAAAGCACAGTGGGCTCCCAAGAGTATGGTTGAATTAGCTCTTAATGAATGGGTGAAGCAAGTCCAAAATCTATGAGGAGAAGTGTGAGGCAATCCAAACACTTGGTGAGCTCTTGAATGTCTTGTATGATTTGTTCATATGCCAAGCTTGCTTTTTAAATGTCCATGACTTCCATTTTCTCCATGCATGCATTGTAAAGCTTGCTTTGTACATATTATGTATGATTGAATGGGAGATGAGCTATTGGGATCTTTGAATCTTATTCCCTCATCTCCAATGATCTAACATGCTAGGTGGACTAAGTAGTTATGGCAATGGGAGCCAACAATAATGAAGAAGGAAGATTGACAACCATAGGCCTAGCTTTTCTCTTTTTGGAACCATAATAATGCTTCATGAAGTATATAATGTTGTAAATGGTCTATGACCCATGAGACATGTGTAAATATGATATTATGTGATGTTTAAATGTATGGATATGATATATGACCTCTAGCATATATTTTGAGTATGTAATGCCAAAGTATGCAACTTGAGAGTTTGATGGAAATGTGCATAAGTGTGGGTTGAATGGCCAAAATGAGATGCATAAGGTTTGGGACCATTTGGGTAGCTCACACAAGTCTTAAATGTACTTTTAGACTTGCCCAAAAGGTGCCAAGACCAAAGGAAATCCATTTGGTAACTTTGGTACCCTATATGGAGCCAAAATTGACCATAATAGAACCCTATATCACTTTTTAGCCAAATGAGTTAGTCTTGATCTTAGATTTGGTATGCAATTAGGTCTCATTGAGAGCTTTTTGGAAAGCTAAAGATCATAATTTTTGGAGGTTTACAGCATATTTGGTGATTTTTCAAAGTTGGCAATTTTATGGTTTTGGTCTGCTGCACTATTCATTGGTCCGAAATTGAATTCTATCACACGAGAATCAAATGATGTCCAATTTTCATGAAATTTTATACAGAGAGACTAGAAAATCACAGTGACTCGTGGAAACTAGAAGCACCTCATTTGGAGGTCTAGAGAGGGAGATATGAAATTTTGAAATTTCTGTCTAGTATCAGTAATTTTGCCCGACCTAAAGTACTGTTCCATTAAATTCCAAGGTTTGGGTTTGATGAATTGGTCTGGAGATATTTTTTCTCTCTATCTAATATCCACATATTTTCAGATTGGTATCATTTGCATGGATTAGATTTTTGTGAAATTAATTGGATATTTTCAAAGCTTTTGTAGAATTTTGTGATAGTTCCAGAATGCAGTCTGACCTTTGAACAATGTTGAATGTCAAAAATCCTTTGTGATGGATATTATGATTTGGGTGTATTTTTAGTATGAAGTAGACATCTGTAGGTTTCTAGAATGACCATGCTTTCGATTTTTCTACAATTAGTTATGATTTTCCAAAATTTGGTCAAAAAAAGAGGCAAATCTGGCCGAAAATACACTTGGTTATTTTGAGCTCCATTTTCGGTTTCTATGAGTTGTGGGCATGATTTTATGATGCAATTAAGTTGTATTGATGTAATTAAATATGAGATTGAGTAGTATGAGCCCACAAGGCCCACGTGACACCAAATGGAATGTTTAGTTACGACGCAACGCAAAAATAATCATTATTTCCTTGCCTTTTTCATGGAAACCTACATGATTCATGATATTAAGCCATTTAAAAGCATGAGATGAGCTAGAATTTATGGTGTTACAAAAAGTTCCCAAGAATGGGTGAGATAAAGCCAAAAGTCTCTAAAAGAGTGAGACTTAGTCAAAAACCCTTTGAGAAAATGGGTAGGGCATGTCCAAATGCCCAAAGAAAATGAGTGAGGTTAAATCATTGTCTTGGCAAGCTTATGTATATTATATGTGACCTCTGAATGCAAGGAAATGTTCCATGTATGTTTATAAAAAATTTGCATCCATTATGTGTGCTTGAAAGAAAAAAGAGCTATTGAAATTCTAGAATCTCATTCTTTTCTCCCTATTACCTAACATGTCTAGGTGGACCAAGTGAGCAAGGAAATAGGAGCCACCGAGTTGGAAGATGAGAGAATGACATGGAAATGTGTATTTTGCTCTTTTGTAGCTACTTAGTTGTCACAAGATATAATTTAATGATGTATATGATGTATAACCTTTTGAACATCTATGAATATATGATTGTGATGTATATATAAGAATTGGAAGCAAATGATTGGAACAACATGTTTTTGACATTAAATGGCTAGAATTACCTATGTATGCTTTGTGTATATCATCAAGTGGGAGAGTGAATTTGTGAGATTTGGGTTTGTAGATCTTTGAAACATGTTTAATAGACTATTTTGATGTTTTCCCACATGCTCAAGTGGCCTTGGAAGTCTTGAAAACAAAAATAGACCATTTGTGACCCTTAAGAAGCCAAATTGTGACATTTTGCATCCCTATGGAACAAACTGACCAAATAGACGAATTTCCTCATGAAATTTGACGTGCATATAGATCTTATCTAGAAATTTCTAAAAATCTAAAGACCAGATTATTTAGAGCTTTGTGAAATTAATTATGAATTTTCAATTTGCCAAATTTTTGTTATTCTAATATGGTTACTATTCATATAATCAGTTTCTTCTCCTATATCATTCAAGAGTCAAATGGTGTCCAATACTCATAAAATTTTACAAGAACAAACTAGATATGATAAGCTTTCTGTGACCACCAAGGTCACCTCATTGAAGCCTGAGCAGAAAGACATGAATTTTTGAAATTGGAGTCGAGTACTAGTAATGCAGCAATACCTTTAATACTATTCCATCAATTTCAGTGGCTTAAAGCTACTGCATTAGTCTAAACTTATTTTTATCCTTAGGTTAACATATGTAGACTTCTAGAATAGTAAGGTTTGCTGGGTTTTGATTTTTTTAGAATTAATTATGAATTTTTAAAATTTACATTAGTAATTTGTGACAGCAACCTAGGTAGCTGGACCTTTAGTACTTTTCTGTTGTTAATCATGGTCCAAATGATATTTTCATGGCTTGGAATGATTTTTAACCTAGATTTGATGTCTAGATCTTTCCAAAAAGCTATGATTTACTTGATTTTGATTTTCTAGATTTAATTATAATTTTTCAAAGTTAACACTAGAAACTTAGCACACCAGCCTAAGAATGAACCTTGTAATTTTGTGTATATATGCTACCAACTTGGGATCATTGTGACATTTTGAGATGATTTTGAGTTGTATGAATGTATTTAATTAGAGGATGATATGAGTAAGTTCATATGGCCTTTGGAAAGCAAAATGAAATTTTAAGTGTAGCATAACGCAAAATAATGTAATATTTTAATTGAATTTTTCTACCAATCTTGCTATGCCAAGGAAAAGTGATTAGGAATGAGATGGAGAAAGGTTAGATAAACATGGTGTTACATCCCTTATAGGAAAGATTTGGTCCTTTTATAATTTGCCTTGTTATGGTTCTAAAAGTTGGAAAGAATAACTAATAATTTATATATATTCTAGTTCTATTTTAGCTTTTATTAATTAGTAGATGTCACAGATGATGAACTGGACATTTGTATATTAGTTTTGTTGCATATTTCTTTAGAGTTACATGTATCATTTTTATTATTCATTTTCTTCAAATTTAGAGTTTTAGTTGTTGTGCCTGATGTAAATTTTACCAATTAGGATTATAAAATAAATTTTTTTAAAAAAAACAAAAAACTCTTCAACAGCGACTTTAATCACTACTAAAATTTCTTAAATAAAAAACTTTTAGCGGTGACTATTGTTGCCATTTAAAAATATTCTTTGACTGAATTTCACCATTAGAGAGGAAAAAAAACTTCATTACTATATTAACTTAAGGTTCCAACTTGGAGCTTGAGCAAGGAAATCATGCACCCAAAAGGAATTATTTAAAATAGAAAACAAAAAATAAAAACATCTCTTTGATTCCAACACCCATATGTCTTATTTTTAAGAAAAGGAATTTTAGAAATTAAATTAATCCATTATCTAATTCCTACATATCTAAATATTCAAGATCACCAATGATGTATCACTTGCAAAGAGTGAGAAACAAGAAAACAATCACACCAAAATTCTTTATCGCAATTTGCACGCAAAAGTAAATAGGAAAGAAAAATCAATTTCCTATTCACCACTTTTCTTATTTTCCATGTATGGATCAAAACAAGTAGAAGGATTGAAAAGCATGACATAAAATTTTATGTAAAAGAACAAATTTTTGGGTTCTAAATTATACATAACCTGCCATGATACCAAGTGTACATTTTGAACCACATATATGATATTTAAAACACTAAATTGAATAAGTGAGATGAATAGAAAATAACTAATTAAGCTTTCATAGTGAAGTATACTTGATTTTACAAAGTAGTATGATCTAACTAGGTCTTCCTCTCTATTTCCTTAAGCTTTGTTGCAGTTTCAATGGGGCAGGCATTGATTATGGTTAGAGAAAAAAATCTAATTTTGCCTTAAGTAGTGTCTTACTAGACATTCCCATCGCAGATTGTCAATAAAAACATAATGACTCACTCTTTTTAATAGTTAATTAGACTTAAATTAAAATGTTGTGTTGAGCCCAATAGTCATATGATCAAATAATAAAATTTGGGTTTATAATATTTCAATAACCCATATTTCAGAAAACAAAATTATACAATTAATGTAAACCCGCAAATAGAAAATTTCCAACAGTTGAGACTATTGAATTCCAAATATTATGAGCAAGTCTCCTTATATCAAACATGCTTTTTGGGAGGTATTGGTTACAACATAGTAATAACCCAAAATTTACAAACTTAAAAAAAAAAATTCGTGGCAACTGTAGAACTTTTCAATGGTAGCTCTAATCACCATTGAAAGTGCAAATTTTTATAAAGAGTAAGTTTGAGTTGTGAATAAATTATATTTTTGGTTGAGCCAGTACTCAATAATGAAGATATTATATTAAGATAATTGATTAAAAATTAGGAAAAATGTCAATATGTTTAGCAACATATCATATACATATTGCAATCAAGCTCATATGGTCAACCTTCAATTTTGCTAGTTATTCCTTGTGGAAGCCATCCCTTGTATATATAAATATAGCAGCCCTGTCTATTATTTGTAAGACTTTAATATGAGGGTTGGTTTAATTCATAGAATGAAAAGGAATGGAATGAAAAATGTGATTTTAAAAATAGAAAACAATTCATGTACTCATATTTAAATAATAATAATAATAATAATAATAATAGATAAAAATTATTAAGAATTAATTACAAAGGATTAATAAACATTATAAAAAGAATGAAGTCCTTTCCTTCCTAATACCAATTGAGCCTCGCTCATTATTTCTATAAAATATGATTTATTTAAGTAAACAACACATGAGTACAGCCCTTATCTTTCTCCTGGCAAACTAAGTTGTACCCTTGATGGAAATATTTAAATATTGTATTACTATAAATTCAAAAAATTGAGTATTATTGTTATTCATATTTTAATTCAAGTAGATAATTATTTGTAAAGTTGAAAGTAAATTACTCTTTCTCCCTTAAAAGATAATTCAACTATATTATTATTCCTTTTATTATAAAAACTTAGAGTAATCTTTTATCAAACTAAAAAATAAGTTACAGTTAAACCTATTTTGATTAATATGTCTTCTAATTGTGAAAGAAAGTAAAAATAACTTTTTTACATTAAAAAATATAAAATAAATTTTATATATAAGAAAATTGTAAAATTAATTAGTAAAAATAAATAGTTGTTAAAATAAAGAATATATTCATAAAATAAATTTGTAAACAAAATTAAAATGAAAAGATAACAATTAGTGATGTTTCTCTAGAGGGACCCATTTTTTGTGTATTTAAGCTCTCCTATTTTTCATGGATGACCAAATTTGTAAGCCTTTAATGACAGTTTGAAACCACAATATTTTCATGAATTATCAAATTGGCAAACAATTAGTGGCAGTTTCTATGAAGATATGAAAGTGAGGTCAAGGGATATGGAGTATGGAGTATAACGAGAGAAGGGGAAGGTGTTTGAAGTAAAGAGTAAATTGAATGAGGTTTTACTATTAGATGATCACGATCGTGGTGGAAGAACAGAAGAAGAGGAATTTGCAACTAATATATATATATATATATATATAAATGAAAGGAAAGAAAAAGAAGGTTCACTGGGAATTAAATGTTCTAACTTGTCATGCATATTTTACACCTCATTTATTTTATTTCTCTTCCCTATCCATTATGGATTCACATATAAGTGTATAACTTGAGGAGTTCTTGTGTAAAGAACTTTTTTTTAATATATATCAACATTATTAGATAAATGAATTATAAATAAATATATATTAAGTGAATTTTTAAGGATAAAATCCCTACTTCTTGAGAGTGATTAAGTTTAACTTATAACTTTCTTCTATTATAAAAATATATATAACTTTTTTTTTCTAAAACTAAAATTAAAGATGACCAAAGTATACTAAGGATAGTATTGATTTCTTTTTATCAAAATAACTTACTAGAAAATATATTTTCAAACTTATTTAGAGTAAAACCAGCAGGTGCTATATTTGACATTTCAGAATATAGCCAATATTTGTGTTGCAGTATTAGTTAGAGGTCTTAAGGAATGGATCATGCATATATATTAGCTAACCAGCTAGCCTGCATCATAAAATGTGGAAGCAAAAGCTAACACATAGGCTCAGTCTATATGTAGGTATTCATGCGTAGGCACAATCCATTTAAGATTATCAATTAATGTTTTATCACACATAATTCATAAGATTTCATTGCATTTAAGTAATTTTTTTTTGGTTGATTCACTAATTAATTTTACACCATAGGCTAAGGTGACCACCATTTCACGTATACTTCCTACTTGTAGAATTGATGTTTCATTGTACTCAAATCTTGAATAATGGAATGAAGGAGAATCCTTACTCTATTTTCTTCTTCTTCTTCTTCTTCTTCTTCATTATTAATATTATATCCTAGGTTCAAACTTCAAGTCACCCTTAACTGCATGTTCCTGCATAATGCAATCACCTTACTGATAGTATAGAAGTGGAGACAGTACTATTTGATGAAGATGAACCAATAGAGGTAAAAGTTGTCTCTCCTAGGCCTTAAATTAGCTTCAACAAAGACAGGCATAGTAGGTCGCTGGTGCTCCATTAAGCCCTTGCTTTTGAGCAAAACAACAATTTCAGACATTGTTGGCCTTGCTGTAGCAGATGCTTGGGTGCAAAGCAAACCAATCTCTATGATTTTCTTTACTTCTTCTGCATCATAGTCATTGGTGTCTAAGGTTTCATCCACCAACTCTAAGTGCATGCCTTTCTCAAACAATTTCCAAGCCTGCCAAGTGGGATCAAAGTGATATAAAATAGAGAAAAATAAAAAGAAAAACCTTAGATGAAGTTTATTATATATTTGGTATCAATAACTTAGACAAAATCATAGTATATGAAATAATTTTTATTTAGAAAAGTCAATCATGTAATGCTGAGTTATAAAAAATGTTCATTTGCTATGTTTCTATTGATGATCCATAAACAATTAAAACAACACTTAAATTTCTCCAAATAAAATGTATTCCTTTGTTATCTTAGTTTTGGGAATTCACTTACTCTTTCAAGGAGGAATTCTCCAGCAACATCAACCCTTAACTTACCACTCCTTTGCCCACTTATGATTTCTAGGACTACAACACCATAGCTATAGGTATCAGCCTTTTGTGATAGTTGCCCATGAATTGCATACTCAGGTGCTACGTATCCCCTAACAAAAGCATAGTATTATCTCATAATGGATCAAAACAATAACATAAGACATGGGACGCAACATGACATGGAAAAACACTAAGATACTATAAAATTTGAAATGTTCATGTGCAACTTAAAGTGTTGATCATATATGAAATGTCTTGGACATAGATACAGTGCCCTTCTTGAAAATGTTTGTACTTTGGAGAAACAACAAAACATCAGCGAAAAAAGATCTATATGTGCAATGAATAAGACTATTCCATTTGGACTATAAATGAACTTTTACAATCTCTTGTATTGATGTGCTATAATAGAAGTCAAGAAAATCTAAACAATTGCATTTGCTTTGACTTACAATGTTCCTGCAAATTTTGTGTTGAGGTGAGATTGGTCCCCAGGCAAAAGCCTTGCCAACCCAAAATCAGCAATTTTAGGTTGGAAGTCATCATCCAAGAGGATGTTGCTAGTCTTTATATCTCTATGTATGATACAAACATGAAATTCCTCATGCAGATAGGCTAGACCCCTTGCTGTGCCTAAAATTATATCATAACGTTGCTTCCAGTTGAGAGAACCTTTATTTTCACCTATTTCACAAGTTCATACACTTTAGAGACCAAGAGGAAAAAGGAATATAAAAACTTAAAAGTGATTCTCAAAATGTTTATGAGGAAATTGATATGAGTATCTAATTTTAGGTTCTTAATAAAATTAAGACATGTGGATAATATTTTTGTAAAGAAGTCAATGATGTGGTTCTAAGTTAGAAAACATGGTTGTTTAATCGTACTTTTTCTGCAAAACAGGATAGAAAACACCTATTTCACAAGTTTACTCACTTTAAAGAGTCAAGAAAAAAAGGGAGAAACTTACTTTATGGAGGAAATTAATACAAGTGTTTGATTTTAAGTTCTTCAATAAAATTATGATATGTGGATTTTTTCTTTATAAAGAAGTCAATGATGTGATATTAAGTTGAAACACATATTGTATATCATAATATTTTTTTTTATAAACAAGATAGGAAACACTTAAAAAATTGTATTTAAATTTTGTCTACCAAATAAGAATATGTCAAGACTGTTGTTTTTCATGTACTCATAAACAAGGATTCTTTCTTGGCCTTTACTGCAACATCCCAGAAGCCGAACAAGATTTCGATGATGAACATTACTTATAAGCTTCACTTCACTTTCAAAATCTTCCTCCATCCTTTTGGAGTGGCCTAAAGCCAATTTCTTGATTGCAACTATTTTCCCATTTTTCAAAGTGCCCTGCTGAACAACGTTGGTTATACTCATAGACTATAGACCATGCTTATATAAAGTTCTATACTTTTATCTTTTGGGAATGTAACCTTTAATAGCACATTATGAAATAAAATATTACATTTTTTGGGGGGTGTAAGTTCAACCTACTGCATCATTATGAACCCCATTCATAAATGAATAGAAGTTATTAATAAAAGTTACAAGTTAATACAATGAAACTCTTGCATCTTGTATGACAAATATTAATAAGCCTACTAGACTGAATTTATACAAAATGCCTCTATGCAACATACTTAAAAATGAGCTTGTCTTGGAAAATTATATCAATTATAATATATTGAAAATGAATTTTTATAAATTTTACCTTGTATACATCGCCAAAAGCTCCTTCTCCTAGTTTATTTTCTTGATTGAAATTTTTTGTTGCAGACTTTATATCCACATACCTATAGTTAATTGGACCTTTCAACTCAGTTGCTCCAAAATGTCACCTGTAAGGAAAACCAAAGTCAAAATCTCTCAATAAATAAAAAGTAGTAAGAGATTCATCCTTTCATAATTAAAGACAAACAGAGAGATGAAAAGTCCATAACTTTTGTTTGGGAAAAAAAGGTGAAAATCAACACATCACATTAAATCATTTTAGATTGAATAATAAAGATTTCCTAGTTATCTTACCTCTAGGAACCCTCTTAGACCTCTTTGATTGTCTAAGCCAAGCAAATAATGCAAGGAGAATCAAAATAAATGATGCCCTCCAACGAACACACCAATAATGGCCTTCTTATTGCTTGAACCTCCTACAACTCACAAGAAAAAGGTTGACCCCATTTCCAAATGAATTACTTTCTATGGATCGATCACAACATCTTATGAAAGAGTTGTTTCAATATTTGACCTATATTGCATAGCCTTATAAGATGCAATATCATAAGTTATACATAAATATTTCAAATTGTCATACCATTACACACGTGCAGGACACACACATACACACACGCGCGCGCGCACGCGCGCCCACACACACACACATCTTATGCTACTATTAAATGCATTCTTAAGCGTGTGAACGCACTTGTGTGTGTAGAAAAGTATCTATGACAAGTAAACATATATTCAAAGCTTTTATAACCCAAATGTATCTAAACTATGCAAGTGATTTGAAGTTTATTACTCTACCTTGTTTTAAGAAGGGCTTGATATCAATGGTCTGATTATCAGCAAAGAAGGATGTGGTGGAGTATCTCATGAAACATCCAGCATCAAAGCCATAGCATTTGAGATGGGAAGACAATATTCAAATTTTTGAACCCAACCTTCAAGCAATCCAAGCACCCACTTTGTGTAAGAGTCTCAACACATTGAGCGAAGGCATAAATAGTTGGACCATTAGTACTTGCGTCTTAGTGGCCACAAAGAAACCAGGGATTCTGGGTGTTGCTATTTGGAGATTCATTAGCACTTGTTGCATAGTTGCATTAAACACAGTGGCTTCTTTTGCAATCTGATTCCCGCAGATCATGTTATTGCCAAGTTCCGTGCCCTGGTCGAAGAACCAACTACTCTCATACCTCAATAAAACACAAGAAAGTAAGGTCTCCAATGTCATTGTTGGTATCCTCTTAAAATTCATTTTACATTCAAAATATATGATGGAATTAATTAAAAGTTGCTTGTAATAGGTTTTAAGAGCCATCCTCGAAACTTTGTTCAGGCGTTCATCTCAAAAGAATGGAACCCCAGATATTGTTAAAGCAAAATATATATTATTTTCTTTACTAAGCTAACCTCATTTATTGTAAGTGCAATATCTGACACTAGTCAGTCTCATGTTATACATAAGAAATTTAAAACTATTTTAAATTTAGTTATATTTAAATTGTTCTATATTTTAACAAAATTATTCTTTGATGTTATAAAAGTTCCTAAATTTTTGGAGCAATATAAACCTAAATTATCTTTTAAGTAATTATTTTCTAATATAATAACCATTATTAAAATATATTATTTTATTAAAATTAATTTATAATAATAGCTGTTATAGCTAAAATTAAATTTTTAAATAAGTAATCAATTGATTTTTTAAATTTTTATATAATTCAAATTATAATAATTTTTTAACAATAAATGTAATACTCATTTTTCAAAGAATAATTTATTTGTAAAATTTATAAAACCCTATACAAAGGCTTTGTTTTGTGAAACATTGGAGCCTAGGCCAAAAAGAAACAAAAAAAAAGGAAAAAAGTTATTTGTTACCGAGCAAGGAGTCCAACTCCTACAACATCACCTAATTACAAGTTTAATTAGATCCATCAGAGGAAAGAACCTCCTTATAGAGCTTTAATCCACATAAGTGGTGTAACTTGTTTATGTCTTTATATAGACATAAATGTGACTTTTAGGACCACATAAAGAGATAATTTTTATTTATGTTTTTGCAAACTTTGACAGCTTCTTCTACCATAGAAGCCGAAATTTGTGGTGTATTAAGTAACCACTTTTTAAGCTATATATTTAGCTGAAGAATTTTATAGATCCATTACAAAATTGTGACAATTTTGCTATTTTTTTCTTTCTAAAAACAAGTGTTCAAGAAAATCAAAAGACATGAAGTTATTTTGTTGTTAATGAAAGGATACAAAATAAGAAAGTGTTCATTGAGCACATTAGCACCATAATGATGGTGGCAAATCCCATGATTAAAGTATTAGCACCTAAGGTTCATGAGATTCATGTACTCTGTCTATGGGTTTGTCTAGTAGCGTGTGATTTATTTACTTCACATATTTAGTTTTCTCATTTTCCTTATATCCATGTGCACATTATGGGATTTAAAATTAAGGGATGACTATTGTATTATTGATATTAAAGTGGGCTGCTTATATAAACATTTAGTTCATGATGGATAAATTCGATTATATCTTTTTCATTAAGATTTTTTGGAAGAGTGCTTGTATTGTGATGCATAAATGAAATTATGTCTATAACATATATAAACGGCTAAAATCCATATTAGTAATGAACTTAGAAAAATGTAGTTGATCATCAAAGTTTTTATAATGGCTGCAATTTCTGAGAATCTATTACAATTTATTGATTTCATGTGATCATTTAGGCAAGGGGAGAATATAAGATTTTATGATAGCTTAATGTGGCCTTTATGACCACATGATGAGTCCTAGTCTACTTGAAAAGTTATAAAATGTAAGAAGTCATAAGGTAACTATAATCACCAATAGTTAGAGATAGTTACTTGGCTAAAGTCATGTATTTATATTAAATCTTGGGATGTACATTAACCAAAGTTAATGCATCTTTTGGTATTTTTGGTGGTTATATGATGAATGGTCTCCTACTTAATGACATGAATTCATGAATGTAAGAGGATAGTGAATAGCCATAACTCTTTGATAGGATAAGTCATGAAGGCTACATATACGAAGCCTTGGTCCCTTTCTTTAATATACGCATCATCTTGCAAACCATCATAGTTTGGGTGTAAGGAGACAGAATACCAATATGCTATCTTACTAACACCTTTATTTTATACTTGTTCTAGAGATCAAGCTCAATCATGGCCCAAGGTATTTGTTCCGTACAACTATTTTATGTCATATTTTGTAGAAGATATAAAGTTATTCTTATTAGTCCTTTGCCTAATTGTTTTGCTTATCATTCTAATTGTCTATAAATTTAATCATAGTCAAAGATCTAAAAAGGATATCTATTTCTAACACTAACTATAGCATTTGACTGCTTATTTTGTAGTTAGAGAAGAATTTGGAGAGTTTTGTAGTCATGGAATTTCGTTCTTTCACTCAAAAAATGATATCTTACTATTTCTATTATTGTTTGGTGTGAAAGGGTTTTTAGAGTAAATTAAGTGTCAGAAACCCAAACAAAGTCATAAGTAGACATAATGAATTCAAAAAGCCATAAATTTTGTTTCAGATGAAATTTTAGTAATTTTTCTTATTTAATATTATTTTTTCAATTTTCTATATTTTCATATTTAATAAGATATTTTTTTATTTAATTAGGTGACCTATTAGGATTATGTTTCTCCGCCTATAAGGCGATTTATTGAATAACAATTCAGAGTATTTTCTCAATTTGAGTTTAATTTCTGACTTTTAAAAGCTTGATTAGTTTTCCACACTGGCTCGCTGCAACAGACTCGGTTGTACGGGAGATATTCCTAAGTTCAAGCCTCACTCTCCCTCTCCCTGCTGGCCCCAATGCTACAAGAATATGAAGATCCTAGCATTTTTTTGGCTTTGGAATGAAATCATGGAGCACAGAAACGGATGGAACACGCTGCCAGAAACCTCCAGGCACGTTCAAAGTTAATGCATATGCAGCTTGGGTTAACAATGGAATAGGACGCAAGGAGTGTGTGATTCGAATTCTGACCTTGAGTTTGTGGAGGCCTATGCAAAATGTTTTGATGGTCAGAATCCGCAACTTATAACGGGTCAAATTTGGCATTTCTCTTTGGTTGGATTAGATTTTATGTGGAGATGCAATATATAAAATTAATTTGAAAAGACGGGCTGATCCTACCTTCGAAGAATTGCCAATGAGCGGCAGGTCTACGTTTCTGTCTTTTAGCTTTGGACTCTTACAAATGTTAATTTTGTAGCCGATTGCTTTGGCAAAACTTTGCTAGTTATTGCACTTGGATTGTCTGACCCGTCTCCCAATGTGGTTCAGGCTATCTTTTTTTTATTCAGGAATAAAATTAGGGTGGACTTTTTTATGAAAGCTTGAAAGCAATCTCTCTTTTATTTGATATTTAAGATTCAAACTATTGTTTTAAATTTCATAATAAATAATATTTACAATTATGTACACATCTGAGATATAAAAAGTTGACCTGCGTTAAGCTCCCCGTGAAAGCTCAACTGCTCAAGCAGGGGAGCTTTCAGCCAAAGGATGACTTTTTAATTTTTTTTAACATTTGTTCCTATTCTTTTTGTTAATTATCTGTTATTGATATTTTATGTGTAATATAATGTTAAAAAATAAATAATTTTAAATATGTTGTTAGATATTAGAAGAAATTTCAAAATGAATAAACCCGTTTACCTCTAGCCCTTAACAATGCTAAAAAGTTTCTATGCCTAGATTCATTTTTAATAGACATATTTAAATTCAAACAAGTAAATTTTACAAACAATCATAAGTTTTGATTATTTTGCTCATTCTAATATAATTTTTAATTAATTATTTTTTAACATTATATTTCTAATTATTTAAAATGATATTATACATAAATATTTTTTATAAATATAAAAAAAATTTATATATAATTGTTTGTATTTTTATTATCAAATTTTCAATTAAATATAATAATAAGTGTATGGTTCTTTAATAATATTATGATAAGTGTATTATTTTTGTAGAAAATTTGTATAAGTTTCCAATAAAATTAAACACTTATTATGATAATATAATAGAATCATACATTTATGTTTTAATTAAAAAAATATGATAGTAAAGGTATAAACATCTGCATCTAAGTATAATAAATATAATAAACTATACTCATGGATCTCTAAAAATTAAAAGGACATATAGGCTTTACCCGTAAAATTATCACTAGTTTTCTATATAAAAAAAAAACAGAAACAACATGTGCTAAAAAAATGATTCACTGAAATTTAGTTACGCCTATGGCTACCGAAGATATATTTTTTTTCTTTTTAAGATTTAATTCAAATGAACTTTTTTTTTTCAAGAAGGACATTTGAATTTAATTTGATTTAAAAAATGAAGAGGTTTATTCAGGTGAGCATATAGTGATTATAATACCATATACCCTATCAAAAATATCTAAACTCTTTCTAGCAAAATAATATATATCTAAACCTTTTTCTTTGTATTTAGATTAAATTATTCTCTTTTCCTTAAAAGATAACTAATCCTTTTATTATAAAAATATATAGTGACATTTTCTGAAACAAAAAATAATCAAAAATGCCATTTAAAATAAAATTGATTTCTTTTATTCATAATATAACTTATTAGAAAATATATTTTTTTTAACTTTTATTTCATTATTATATATTATGCATAAAAAATCATAAACTTCATTTTATTTTAAAATTTTTTAAATTAAAATAATTATTTTATATTGATCAAAATATATATTAAATATTATCTAAGAATACTTTATCTTATATATATATATATATATATATATATATAATATTGTAATAAATATACATCTCATATCTACATCCAATTAATGAAAAAGTCAAAGCTGGACTTGTACCTGAGGAAGCATCCGTCGTAGATGACACGGGCCCCACTCGCGCCGACGGAGCAGTTGCGTATCTGAATGGCGGCCGCGGAGAAGCAAGCGAGACAGTCGGCTATGGAGAGGTAGTTTCTGCACTGAAAAAGATTGAAAACGGGGTTGTTACCCCTTGTCTAGCAGCGGCCGTGGCGAAGTGTTTGCTTTCGTTGCTGACCTGCGCTCTGAGGTCTCGAACGTTGCGTTTAGGTTGTCATTGAAAATGGGCAAGTTACTGACGTTGTATTGCTGCACCCTATTTTCACAAAACGGATCTGGGGGTCCGAAAACGCGCAGTCAAGGGTCCACCATGACCAGATTATGAAGAAGAAGAAGAGGGGTTTTAGTTGCAGGTGCAGCAGCATGGTGTTTTTCTTTTTCAACTTGCAGAAGAAGAGAGAGAGGATGAAGAATGAATGACGAAGGAGGGAGTCTATTTGGGGAGTATAAAAAAGGTAGTGTGTTGAGAAAGACTGCAAATCTTCTTCCAAACGCGCGTCAGTGGATATAGAACTCAACCATACAATGCTTCACCAATTCCACGCCAAATAGTTTTCCCATCCGACCCCTGCTTTTTCAAAGTCTACGTCTACCCTATGCTTCAACAACTAAGTGGGCCCGTGACTGTGTTCCATCGTTTAAATTTAAAAAGAAATTAAAAAAATGCTAAAACCCACCTATCAATGTATGAACCGTTGAAACACGGTAACCTTTTACTTTCTATATAATATGATTCCACGCTAGTATACTTCCAAGTCCACCCTCCATTCAGTTCTTGGACAGATTTGTCAGGAGAAAGATTAAATCTCACGGATTTGTGAATCCAAGGAATGATAGTCAAATTTTACAGTTAAAAAAGATAAATTGTATTACTAGAAAAACTCTTATGTTAAAAGAAGATTATGCGTTACGTAAATAATTTATAAATTGTAATTTTGTTTATAGAAATAAAAAATATACTCACTTTAGTTATTAATTAAATAATTTTTTTGTGAAATTAATTTCACTTTTATAGATTCAATCTGCATATACATCAAGTAAGCAATTAAAAATATTGAAACTGGCGTGTTTAAATTAATTTTGCTCATTTCTCTTTAAACTAGAAAAAAATCACAATAGAATCATTTAATATCAATTGTATTATTAATAAAAAAATTTAAAAAAATTATCAAATTTCTAGATGAGTGGTTTCTGAAAAATAAATCTGTTTTTTCTTTATATGTATTACATATCTTTCCCTTTTAAGAGCAAGAATTTTATTTTTAAAGTATTCTTCAAAAAATTGAATTGAGGTTAAAATAAAGTTACATATTATTACCTTAAATAACTTTTTCCGGGTACAATAAAAATATCTGTAAAACTTAAATTGTTCCATAAATTATTTATATCGAATATTAATATTGATAATTGTTTTGACAAATAACATTTATAAATTGCTGAATATTGATATATTCATGGATAATCAATGTAAACAATGATAAGAAATTTTATGTTCGATTTTTCTGTAGCATTATGTACCAAATAATCTAAAACAAATGCAGATGAGAAAACCAATGGTGCTCACTTTTCTACATATATGGTTTTTAGAAATTGATGGGCATGTCAATTGAGTATATCCCGCAATTCCTTCTCTCAATTTTCTCTATAGTGTCTTACAAATCTTATTTTATTTATTTTTTATATATATTTTCTATAAATTCCGCCTCCGTCCTTCACACATAAGCAATGTAGAGAGACTGTTCTCCTTATACCCCCCCCCCCCCCCCCGCTCTTTTAGGAAAAAAAAAAAAGCTTCACCAATTCCACGCCAAATAACCTTCCAAGTCCATCCTAGCAAAATCAGTTTTTTCCAAGTCTCCCCATACAATGCTTCCACTAATAGCTTGGGTCTCGTGCTAGCAACGCAAAGCCATGTTCGGCTATTTAAATTTAAAAGAAAGTGTTAAAAATATATATATATATATATATATATATTAATCTATGAGCTGCATTGTTCATAATATATAAAAGCCGTTTGATTTATAGATTTGAGGCTAGGCAATGAAAAATTGAAGACGTTAGTAAATGCAATATTTTACTTGTGTTTTGATTTAACATTGAAAGGGAAAAAAAAATGCCTTGATATTTATATGTTTGATTAACAAAAAAAAGTGAGAAATGAAAATGCAAGAAAGTGAAATAACCAAAATGCATATATTGACCTAGAGCAAAGAAAGAGACTCTTGGAGAGAGCTTGGGATTAAGGTAAATCTCCTTGCACCTTTGCTTCTTCTTTCTTGCTCTTTATGTGTGGTGTGTCTTGGAGAGAGCTTGGGATTAAGGCAAAAATAAAACAGCCTCGAGAGAGAGAGTTTTGACCTAGAACTAGCAAGAAATCATTGATTTAGAGTGTGGGACCTAGGAAATGTAAAAAAAGTGGAAGAAAAACTATAGAATTTCAAGAGGAGAACACACTAGGGATTCTTGAACATCTTGTCAAATTGTTTTGATTCAAGAATCCCCTCGTATATGTAAGTATTTGTTTGAATTTCTAAGACCCTTAGAAAACTTTTCAATTACCCCTTCCATCAAGAAAAATTTGCAAACCCCACGAGCTCTAACCACTCCACTATTTCGACCAAGCATGGTTGATAAGGCTAGGGAGTGTTTTAATTTGTTCTAAATTTAGTTTGGGACTATATGTGATAAAGCAGATGAAAGGAAGGCCTTGGAAAAAAATTTAGAAGTCATATTTTGAGAGTTGGAGGTATAGATTCCATAATATGTGACCATAAAGCCAAGTGTGCTTTCTTGGTGTATATTTAATGCTATGACTTGCTTCAAGAGTGTAATTAGATCCTATTTGGTGTATCTAGGCTAAAGAAATCAAGCTCCATCTATTTGTGAGTGTGAGACCGAGGAAGGGAAAAGAGAAATCAAAGAGAAGAATTATGTTTAATTGCCAAGGTAGCTCATCACTCCTTCTTGTTTGCATTATTGGATATGTAATTGTCATTGTATGCTTGTATGTACATTAGTATGATGAGACATGCCATTTGATGTTGCCTTGCTGCATTGCTACCAATATATTTCTTGAATTATGATTTGGTTGTGAAATTGCTCTTAAGGATGAGGTGGTGCCAAAAGCCCCTTGAAATGGGTGAGGTGAAACCAAAATCTCCAGAGATAGGTGAGACAAGACCAAAAGTCTCATAGATGGGTGAGACCAAGTGAAAAGTCTCTATACTAAGGGTGAGGCTAATCTAAAAGTCCCAAAAATGGGGTGAGGATAGACCAGAGTCCTTAGAGCTTATTATTGGCTTTGATATATTTTCATGGCATATAAATTATGTGATGAATGATTCTTAATGGTGTTGGATGCCTACTTGTATACTTTGACATATTTATATGCCTTAATTGCTTACTTGAATGAGTGTATGAGTTATTGAGATTCTTTGAAATCTCCACCCTTCCTTCTCCCATCTTAACATGATTAAGTGGAGCTCAAGAAGCCAAAAGTGGAAACTAAGGCACTTGATAGATTATACTTTGTCATTAATGTAATTTTTGATGTAAAGGATATCAAAGTTTATATGTACATGTTACTTTTGAGATGTAAATGTTGAGCAAATGTAAAAGTAGGTATATGTAATGTATAAACCAATATTGGAACTAAATCGATGTGAATGTGTGTTTTGGGTACTTAGAGAACCGCTCTTGAATGTGTATTATGGCTTATGGCATGGTGAGTTTTCAATGCATGTAGTTTGGAACACTTTGAAAGCCCACACTTGCTATGTTTATACTTTAAAACTTGCCCAAGAGGTGATAGAGAAGTTAGGAAGCCATTTGGACTAACTTTGACTCTTATATGGTGCCAAATTTGCATATTCATAAGCTATATCAAGATCTGACTAAATGAATTCTTCTTAACCTAAAATTCGACATACATATAGGTCTTGTCTAGAGCTTTTTAGGAAGCTAAAGTTCACATTATTTAGAGCTCTATATAATTTTTGGTGAATTTTCAAATTTGGCAATTTTTGACAAATTTGGCCTGGGTACTATGCAATTGGTCAAAATCTTTGCCTCTATCGACAAATTTGGCCTGGGTACTATGCAATTGGTCAAAATCTTTGCCTCTATCGCTCATAGGCCAAATGATGTCCAATGGTTATGAAATTTTGTAGACATAAAATAGACATGATAAGATTTCTGTAACACTTAGGAACACCTCGTTTGGATTTATATTGAAGGAGAAACAAATTTTTGAACTTCCAAATTAGTATCAGGGATGTAGTCAAACCTCCATTATTGTTCCATAAGTTTTCATGGCCTGATTGCTTTTTTTTTTCTGTCTGGATTTATTTTTTCCCTCAATTTAACATTCATATCTTTCCAAAATGGTATGGTTTTCTAGGTTTTATTTTTTCTATAATTAGTTATGAATTGTTGAAATTCATATCAGCAACTTGTGACAACAAACCTGGGTAGCTAGACCTTTCGAGCGTTTTTTATGTCAATTGTGTTCTGACTGGGTTTTTATGGCTTGGAGTGATTTTTACCCTATAGGTGACATCCAAAGCTTTCCAAAAAGCTATCATTTTCTTGATTTTAATTTTTCTAGAATTAATTATGATTTTCCAAATTTGGTGCCAAAAATCTAAATTATGGACCCATGAGAAAATTGCAAGTTTTCTAGTTTTTGGCTTCAAATCCGTAATTCATGGATTGTTTTATGATATGTATGAAGTGTATGGATGGAGAATAAGTAGAGAATGCTAATGATAGGTCCACGGGGTCCACGGGGTGAAGTAAGAATTTTTAAAATTCTACGTAACGCAAGAAAATACTATTATTTTTATTCATTTTCTTTGGCACCATGTGAAATTGAGCTTAAATGTGAGAATATGGAGATAAAGGGAGTATGGTATTACATCATCCATTGGAAACTTCATTTTACTTCTTGAATTTAAATTCTCTTATGCTACATGTGAACTTTGTTTAGCAAAATGACACTGTCTTTTACAGAGGAAAGCAATGAATGATAAAATATCTTCACATGTGCCTGTAGGTGAAGTTCAAAGTTATGCATGAGGTTGCATTTTGGAGAAGATTGCAAGATCAACTTCATAATGTTGATGCAGTGGTGCTTAAGTCTATTCAACTCATGGCTTGTATGTAATGACAAAGATGTTGATATTCATATCACTTAAGTTCCAATAAGGCTTAGAAACTGTTTTCTTTTTTATCTTTTCCATCTTCATGAAATTTGTATCATTTTGAACTTTTTGGATTTTATTATGTTAAATGTTCAATTTAATTGTAGACATTAATTGTTATTTATAATTTGTTTGGTATCTTATTTATTATCTTAATTTTATTCAATGTTAATCAACTTTCATTTCATAGTTGATCCCAAGCTCGGAAAAAAGAGGAAGGTTGTGTTAGGCAGTCGATAGCTAATGTAAAACTTCGTCTAATCTTTATGACATGGATCAATGATATATTAACGTTAATGCTAGGGCGTTGCTCGAAAGTAAAGTGCTGTATAGCTCGAATACAGTGTCAAATAAGCAAGAGCCATTGCATCATCATCTAAGTGTAGTGAAAAATAAGCAAGGATCCCCACATTTTTGTAAATGAATGTGGCTAAAGAAGTTAGTTCATGAAAGTAGGATTCGTCTTGGAACTTGGAATATAGGTACACTTACAAGTAAATCAATGAAAATAGTAGATACTATGATTAGGAGGAAGATTAATTTTATGTGCTTGCAAGAAACTAAATGGGTAGGAGAAAAAGTAAAAGAACTAGACACTTCAAGTTTTAATCTTTGGTATACTGGTAAGATTAAATTTAGAAATGGAGTATGTATAATTGTGGATAAGTATTAGAAAAATGCTGTGGTAGATGTAAAAAGATTAGGAGATAGAATTATAGTATTAAAATTTATAGTGGAAAGAGAAACTTTTAATGTTATTAGTGCTTATGCACCACAAGTAGGGTTAAAAGAACATTATAAGATAGAGTTTTGGAAGGATTAAAAGGTTTAGTTCAGAGAATACCTTTAGGGGAGAAGATTCTTATAGGAGGAGATCTTAATGGTCATGTTGGGAGTATATCTAGAGGTTATGAGAGTTTGCATGGGGGTTATGGTTTAGGAAAAGCAAACGCAGAGGGTAAAATTATTTTAGACTTCTCTTTATTGTTTGATTTTATTATAGCTAACACTTATTTTAAGAAGCATGAAGAGCACCTTATCATGTATAAAAGTGGGAGGATATATTCTCAAATTGATTTCTTTCTATTAAGGAAAATGGATAGAAAGATTTGCATGGATTGTAAAGTTATACCTGGTGAGAGTTTGACTACACAACATAGAGTCTTAGTGATGGATATTCGAATTAAGAGGAAAGTAAAAAGTAAAGGTCAAGATAGGATGGCAAGGATAAAGTGGTGGCAATTGAAAGGTGATAAAGAAAAGAACTTACAGAGAATAATTTTGGAGGATGGATCATGGGATGTACAAGGAAGTGCAAATGATATGTGGAACGAGATGGCTAAAGAGATTAGGAAGGTTGCAAAAGAGATACTTGGGGAATCAAGAGATTTTGGACCTAGAGATAAAGAATCTTGGTGATGGGATAAAAGCGTATAAGACAAGGTTAAAGTTAAAAGAGAATATTATAAAGCATGGTCTTTGTGTAAAAGTGAGAAAAATTAGAAAAAAATATAAAGTAGCTAAGAAGGACACTAAAAAAGAAATGAGTGAAGCAAAAGTTAGGGTTTTTGATGGGTTATATAAATCCTTAGGCACTAAAGTTGGGGAAATAAGTATTTATAAGTTTGCTACAAGCAGAGAAAGAAAGACAAGAAACATTGACCAAGTGAGATGTATTAAAGATGAAGAAGGAAGAGTCTTGGTCACGGAACAAGATATTAAAGATAGGTGGAAGCGTTATTTTTATAAGCTTTTTAATGAAAGACATGGGTTTTCATTCACTTAAATAGCCTAGATACTATAGAAAAAGATCAAAATTATACCTTTTATCATAGGATTCGAGAGACAGAGGTAGAAGTAGCTTTGAAAAAGATGGAGAGTAGTAGAGCAGTAAGACCAGATAATATACCTATTGAAGTATGAAAATGTTTAGGAGTGAAAGGTGTAAGTGAAAATGGAGCTAGAATAATCAGACGAAATTCAACGAAGATGCAATGACATTTTTGTAATTTCGGGTACTTTTTGAAAAACTTATAGGAGAAATTTTTAAATAAAAAAAATGAGTTTTCTGGGGTTCTCAGATGTCCTAAAAACTGTAAGAACCCCTAGAACAGTTAAAACCCTCCAGTTTATGTTTTAGAATGTCGATGGACCTAAACTTTAATCCTTTCATTCGGGAAATTTTTAGATCAGATTTGAGTACTTCCAAAAGTATTTTATAAGTTAGAGAAACTAAATTTTATGATGGAAAAGACAGTTTTAAAAAAGGAGTTAAAATGAGCCTAAAACGAAAAGCAAAATTGAAAATTTGAGATGTCTTAAATGTGCCCCTAGCCTATATATAGTGTAATATCCAGTTATTTGAAAATGAGAGAAAACATGAAAAACGTAACGTATGACTTCTCAGTAAATGAATAAAATTCATCGGACACAAAAGAAAGTCCCCTGAAATGAATTAGTTAAGGTCCCAAAAAATTTGGGAAGCATTCTAGACTCCTAAAAATGAGAATCCTAAGCTTAAACGGAAAAAAAAAAAGTTAGAATGAAGAAACAAAATATAATGAAAAGTTAACGAAACGTAAGGGCATTTTCGTCATTTTGAGAAATTTTTGGAATTTTCACATGAGGGCTTTTTAAATGAAAGTTTTAAGCTTTTCAAAGTTCTCAGAGGCCCTGAAAACTATGGGAAGCCCTAGGATAATTAAAACCCTTTCGATGGACATTTTTCAATTACGATGGACCTAAACTTTGATAGATTCGTTTGGGAAGGTTTTAGCTCCAATTTGAGTGATTTCAAAAGCATTTTACTAAATTGGGAACCTAAATTTCATAATGAAAAAGATGGTTCTAAAAAAGGAGATAACACGAATTAGAAACAAAAATGCCAAGAACGAAGGGAAAAATAGGAATTTTTAAAAAGTCTTTCTTCCTCCCACCTATATATATAGGGCGCCCCACCTCTCTACTCACTTAGCCACATATGTTTCTGCCCTAAACCAGAGAAAACCCTAAGGAGTGAGGTGCACAAGAGGGAGAGAAAGAGAAGGAGAAAGACAAGGCAAAAGGTATGGATTTTTAGTTGTTTTTCATGCTTTTTCTTTAGCAAATCTTTTCTTCTCCATTTCTCTTTCTTTTTCATGGTTATATTGAAGTTTATAGATCTGTTTTGAGGGAAGAATAAAGGGAAAAATTCGGATTTGAAGAGAGGAGGCCAAAGAAAGAAAGAGTCATGCAAGAAAATAAGGAAAAACAAGGAAAATCTTCTATCCCATGGTAGTTACTCCTCCCCTCTTCTTCTCCCCATTTTGCCCCATATATGTAGTTGCAAGAGAGCTTGAATTTTGGGCAGAACAAAAGGTGAATCCTAGGAAATTGGGTGTGGAGAATGAGAATATGCAAAGAAAACAACCAAAGAACCATTAAAATTCAAGATAGTAAATATCGGGTTTCATGTGTTCCTTGTAAAATCTGATTTGATACCTTAATTCCTAGGCCTAAATAAGTGTTTGAATGAGCTCCTAAGATCCTAGAAGTCTCCCCATATGCATCCTCTATCAAGAAAACAAAGCAAACTTCTATGGAGGCCAAATGGTGCATAGTCTCAGCTAAGAGGGGATGAGACACCTAGGGAGAGTTTTAAATTTTTCTAAACTCATTTTTAAGTCATATATGATGAATGAAAATGAGGGGAAACCTTGAAAAAAATTTAGGAGGCCTAGAGAATGAATTGGTGTCTTAGGTTTCATAATATGACTTAAAGAAGCAATATATAGTTAGGCTCTTTGTTTTAATTGTGTGATGACTCCAAGAGGTTTAAAAGGAGTTAATAATCATAAATGAAAAGAATGAATGGAGCCTAGAACTTATTTGATGGGTGTTGCTTCATTAGGTGTATTCTTGGAACCATAAAAGGGTTAATAGACCAAGTTAGTGTTTAAGGAAGATGTGTGGCCTTAGAATTAATTCTATGAACCTAATTGGCTTTCATAAATTATGTTTAAGTCAAGAGAAATTAATCCCACACCTTTGTGTGTGTGAGGCCGAGGAAAGGAGAGCAAATTCAAGAGAAAAAGTGTGTGGTTGCAACCAAGGTAGCTCTCTCCACCTTCTTTCATTCATGAATGTGTGCTTACATTGTCTTTGAATGTGTATATGTGTGTTTTAAGCTATGAAAAGTATTCTAGCATGAGCTTTTATTCCATGGTGCCATGATATTACATTATGCTTTTAAATGATGTCTAACATGTTTTCTTGGGTTTGCTTGAGTGTGAAAAAGCCAAAAACCCTCATTCATTGTGAGAATGAGCCAAGAGTCCTTAAAGTTGGTTGAGACAAAGCCAAGAGTCTCCCAAGAGTGAGGTTAACTCTCAAGAATATGGTTTAGTCAAAAACCTCTTAAAGAAATGAGTGAGGTAAGTCCAAAATCCACAAGTGAATAGATGAGACTAATCCACTTACTTGGTAAGCCTATATATATTATGTATGACTTGTTCAAATGCTAAGAATATTTCTTGAATGCTTACACATTTCAATATGCTCATACATGCATTTTCAAGACTTGTATTCCATACTTTATGTGTGATTGAAAGGGAGATGAGTTATTGGAATTCTTTGAATCTCATCCCCTCCTTTCCAATATTCTAACATACTAGGTGGACCAAATGGATAAGGTAGGGGGAGCCAATAACTTGGAAGTTGAGAATATGACAAGAAAGTGTTTAGATTTTACTTGTTTATGGCCATATGAATGGCAAAGTGGCTTTGTATATATTATTTTTGAGATGTAAGCTCATGTATGAATGTAAAATGATGTATGACTCTTGTATAGACTATATGTGGTACGGAATCAATAGAAATGGAAAGTTTGGCTTCTTGATGGCTTGGTGTATTAATGTATTAATGGAAGTGGAATGACCAAGTTGAGATGCATGAGGTTTGAAACCACTTGGGCAGTTCATACAAGTCATATATATGCTTTTAAACTTGCCAAAGAGGTGCCAAACATTAAAGGAGGCCATTTGGACACATTTGGTATCTCATATAGAGCAAAATTGACAATATTAGTGAGTCATACCACTTTTTGTCCAAATGAGTTTTTCTTTGTCTGAAATTTGGCATACATTTAGGCCTTGATGAGAGCTTTTTGAGAAGCTAAAGTGTAGAATTTTTGGAGGTCTATGGAATATTTGATAAATTTTCGAAGTTAGAAATTTTTTTAGTTTTGGTTTAATGCACTGTTCATTCTAGTTTGAAATGAAACTTTGTTACTGATAGGGTAAATGATGTTCAATTACCACAAAATTTTATAAGAAAAAAATAGAATTTCATAGTGACTTGTGCCAATTAGAATCACCTCATTTGGATATCTAGAGAGAGATATATAAATTTTTGAAATTTCTATCTAGTATTAGGCATCCAGTCAGACCTATGTTATTGTTTGATTGACTTTCAAGACCTGCACATGTCTAGACTAATCTAAAGTTATTTTTCTTCTCTAGCTAACATCCGTAGATTTTTAGATTGGTATCATTTGCATGGATTGGATTTTTGTGAAATTAATTGGACATTTTTTAAGTTTATAGTAAAAATTTATATTAGTACCAGTAGCCAGTCGGACCTCTATACCTTGTTCGATGTCAAACATAGTCCAGATGCTATATTCATGATTTGACATTACTTTTAGTGTGAAGTTAACACTCAGGGATTTCTAAAAAACTATAGCATGGCAGATTTTGATTTTTTTAGAATTAGTTATGATTTTTTAAAATTTGTGATAGAAAGTATGCAATTCTGGCTAAGGCTACATTATGGAATTTTGTGTGTTTCTTGCCTTGCATGAGTTCTAGGCCACTTTTGATGATGGATTTGAGTTGTATTAGTGTAATTAAATACGAAAATATGATATATGAGCTCACATGATCTACGAGACATCGATTGAAAAATTTATACTCTATGCAACGCAAAAAAATGCAATATTTTAATGTCATTTTCCCCACTTCCTTGTGTAATTTATGGCATGAGACTTAGAAATAATATAAGGTAAGCCTAGAAATTCATGATGTTACATATAGCATGCCTTACTTCTTCCATCTACCTTGGCCAACTTTCCTCTACACCAAAACAGAACCTTAAGCTTCTTGCAGTGGCACACCAAGAGGGAGGAAGAAGGGAAGAGAAAACTAAGCAAAAAGGTAAAAAAATCCATGGTTTTTCATGCTTCTTCCTTCACCAATCTTGTTCTCCTCTTTCTCCTCTCTATTTCTATGATTTTGATGATTGATTTGAAGATGATTCATGGCAAGTTCAATGAGGGAAGGATAGAAATTGAAGGAGATACAAGAAACAAGTGAAAGAACTCTTGAAAAGCATTAAAACAAGGTAAGAATCATGGCTTCTCTTTCCATCTTCTTGTTTTTCTCCATGGGAGCATGTTTGGCCAACTTAGAGCCCACTCTCTAAGGAATGATTTCAAGCTAAAACAAGGTAGAGCCAATGGTTTTCAAGCATGAAGAATAAGAATATGCAATTAGATTTAAAGGAAAAGCTTTAGAATTCAAGTTGCATAACTTAGGGTTTTTGTTGCATCTAGCCATTCTTGAAGCTTTCCAAGGATAGTCTAGCCTATGTAAAAGTATGTATGAGATCCTAAGACATCTAAGAAGCTTTATGAGTGCCAATTCCCTAAGAGAAAGCAAGCAAACTCCATGGGCTCATACTTAGTGCATAGTCTTGGCCAAACCTAGTTCAAGCATTTAGGGAGAGTCTTAAATTTTTCTAAGGCTAGAAGGGGATTAAATATGATGGAAGAATATCAAAGGAAGCCTTGGAAAAAATTTAAAAGCCTTGGCTTGTGAGATAGAGGTGTAGGTTCCATAACGAGACTTAAAGAAGCAACTTGTGTCTCTTGGGAATGAATTTGTGATGACTCCAAGGAGTTTAAATGGAGTCAAGAGACTTAGAATGAATGAGAAATGAGAGCCAAGATCATGAATTCTCATAGTTGCTTCATTAGGTCTTGTATGGAACCATAATGAAGCTATGTGAGAAAGTAAGCCTCCATAATAATTTCATAAGGCTAAAGCTTGTTCCCATGAGTGATGTATGTCTCTTTTTATGGGTCTAAGCCAAGAGAACCAAGGGCCACCAAATTGCAAGGCTTGGCCAAGAAAATGGGAGAAGAATTCCAAGAGAAAAGTGTGTGCAATTACTTCAAGATAGCTCTCTAACCTTTCTCTCATACATGGCTTGGATGTTTGCTTGTCTTTGAGTGCTCATGTATATGTTTATGCCATGAGAAATATTCTTAGCATTTTCTTATAAGCTATGGTACCATTATGCTTTTTGATATGTGTTTATGTATACAATATGGCTTGAATGGGTTAGGTTGCCAAAAGTCTTAAGAAGAGTGAGGCTAAGCTAAAAGTCCCTTGAAAATGAGTTAGGCAAATCCAAAAGCCCCAAGAAAAGTGAGTGAGGCAAAACCAATGCCTTTGAGAGCCTATGTATGTTATGTATGAATTTCTTGAACATGAAAAATGTTATATATGTGTTCACTAGTAGCTTGAAAGCCATGCATGCATTCTTTGACTTGTTTTAACATCCATTATGTATGTTTGAAAGGGTTAAGAGCTATTATGATTCTTTGAATCTCACTCTTCCCCCACATATGCCTAACCATGTCTAGGTGAACCAAGAGGACTAAGAAATGCTAACCAACAACTATGAAAGGCAAGACTTTGACAAGAGACATGGAGAAATGGCTTGTTTATTGCATTTTGATGTCAAAAGATGTAATCATGTGATGTATATATAATGTAAACCTTTGAGCAAGTTTAAATGTATGTATATATGATATATGTATCAATATGGAAGTCAAATGTATAAAAATGTGAGAATTTGTCACTCTTGTGCTAGTATGTGTTTGTGTATGAATGCAAGTGGCATGGTGAGTTTGAACTCCATGATACTTAGGACCATTTGAGAGACTTTTCTAGGCTGTGTTTGTGCTATGGGATGTGCTCAAGTGGCTATGGAACAAGAGGAAGGTTAAATGGTGCCTTATGAACCTACTTTGATCATCAAAAGTGACCAAATCATGAGTTGAACTAAAGTTTGACCAAATAGATGATTTTTTGCATGAAATTTAGCCAGTAAATAGGGATCATCAAGAGCTTTTAATGGAGCTAAAGATCACCCAATTTAGAGCTCTACAAAATTTATTATGATTTTTCAAAGTTTGCCGAATTATGTAAAATGATAATGTATACTGTTCATATGGTTAGATTTTATTTCTGTGTTACATGTAGGACAAATAAAGTCCAATGCTTATAAAATTTTACAAATATAAATTAGACATCATAATATTTCCATAGCCATTGAGATCACCTCATTTGGAGCTCTGGAGAGGGAGAAATGAAGTTTTGAAGCTGAATGATAGTACTTGTAATGTAGCTTGACCTAAATTATTGTTCCATCCATTTTTGTAGACTAGAGGCCACGACATTGGTTTGGAATTATTTTTCATCTTTAGTAGACATTTGCAGCTTTCCAAGATAATATGATTTGCTAAATTTTGATTTTTCTTGAATTAGTTATGAATTTTTGAAATTTATATAAAAAACTTATGACAGTAAACCTAGACAGCCAGACTTTTTGTGCTATTATATTGTCACTCATGGTCTAGTTGATGATTTTATGGTCTAGAATGATTTTTAACTATGGTTGACATTCAAAACTTTCCAAAAAGCTATCATTAGCTTAATTTTAATTTTTCTAAAATTAATTATGATTTTTCAAAGTTGATGTCAAAAATCTATCCCTATAACTTGAGAGAAATTTTGATTGTTGGTGAAGCATGGTTCCAAATCCGAAACTCTTGGGATGTTTTGTGATGTGTATGACTTGTATGGATTTGTTATGGATGAAAAATGATATGGATGAGTTCATATGGTCTATGAAGCATGAAATGAATTTTTTGGGCTTTACGTAACGTAATTTATTACCATTAAATATGCTTATTTTCCATGTAAGAATATGAAGCTAGCCTTTGATGATGAGTTGAGAAGTCTAATGAGTAAGATATTACATATTCACTACCCAAAAAAAAAAGATTTTTCTTACTCTTTTTTTTTTTTTTGCATTTCATGATAGTTTTAACTACCAATAAATGCAACTCGCAACAGTTGAAAAACTATCCCTATTGTAACCATTGAGAGGCATTTCATGGTAGTTAACCAATGGAATAACCACTTACTAATTGATAACAACAATGAGCTTGAATTTGCTAACAGTTTTTGGTTGCCACTAATATAACCAAAAATTTAGTCTTGGTGTGTGTACCCATGATTTTTAACCATCGCAAATTGTTTAGTTTGTTATGCAACGGTGATTTATTTAATCATTGCTAATTGCAATTACTTTTTTTTTAAAAAAATATTTATTAATATTAGTTGTGAACCTAATTATATATTAGTGAAATCATTTTTTAAATTATCAACCATGACTCAATTACAAAATCACATATTTAATGTAATTGTTAAAGAAACACAATTCATACATTCTTTAAAATAAAAATTGTCAATACTACAAAATCCTAAGAAGATTAAGTTGATAAGTTGTTTATATATATTGTTCAGCTAAACATTCCAAAATGGAAGAAACATCAAGTGTAAATCAATCCCCATTTATCCCTAGCATGGCTTGAAAAAGACGAAAGACATAGATTACTTACATCTCTTTCAAAGAAGGAAAAGAAAAAGGAACCTTTGAATGTCAAAGTAAATATTGATTATCAATTTATTGCTAACAACACCAGTCATTCATTGTTCATAGTTCAAAAATGAAAATATACTCCTAAAGTATAAGTTAGTACTTGAACTAAAAGGTCAAAAATTAAGAACAATGATGTCCTTATTTTCTTGTTTTGTTTAGAAGGAATAGGCCTCCATGCAGCTATTTCTGACTTGGAAGGAAATAAGGACAAGCATGTCTTCTCCCTACAAGTGCATAGTTAGTTGCAAACTCAAACCCATGAACTAAAGCAACACAAATACATTTTAAACTTACCATTCTTTCAATGCATTCAATACAAAAACCGAATAGTTCACTTATGTCAGCAACTTCATGGTTTCCATGTATCAAGGGAACATTATTAGGATATTTAATTTGCACAATCACAAGAAGCAATATGTGAAATCTGATATAATTTAATAGTAGCTAGCCTTTAGAGCACGAAGCAAGGTAATAGTTTCCAAGTTGTGCTTTCCCCGACCAACATAATCTCCCAAAAATAGGTAACCAATATACCTGGAACATTAAATAAGTAGCTTATTTTAAAACTATCATAAACAACTTTCCACACTTAATTTATATGAAGGAGCATAACAATAGACCAAATGCGTATAACAAATTATCACTAAACCATTTGCTAGTAGAAAGGTGTCATTAGTGCAGAACAAGGCTGAAACATAACAATTGCCTAAATTATGCTATCGTGGAATATATGGCATGTATTAAGCCTAAAACTTAGTTACCCTAAAAGGATAGGTTGTTCAAAAAGTTCATCTAACTGTTTGTCAATCCTTTCTTCACCTAAATAAATTTTAAAAAATAACACTTTCATCTATGTAAGTCATCTTTAACACTCTTGCTTCAGTAGCCAGATAAAACCAGTAAACCAATTTAAAAAATACTCCATCTTATTCTTAACTATGGTTCCTGCCATCAGGAAAATATTCTACCTAATAATTAATACGTACAAATGAGAAGGGCCATGCTAGCTTGGCAACTAGTATTGAACTTGGAAGATTTTTATAAGCAATAATGCCTTTTATGAATAACACTTTCATATTTTAACACTCTAGTTTAGTATTTTTTTTTAAAAGGCAAATAAATTAGCAAAAAATGATCCTAGACACCAAATGCAACACAAATATTTGGTTTCATCCAATCCCAATAGCTTTGGTCTTTGAAGTCCTTCTATTGACTCCTATTGTGTTAACAAAAAAACAAAACTCAATGAATAGAAATTTCAAAATTTGGCCTCATCTGCATGGTAATAGGATGTAGTAATTTCGTAATTATATTTGAGTGATGCCATATTATATGTTATTTATTCCACCAGAGCCATTTGTCAACTGCACACAAATTAAGGTTTATGATAATGAAGCACCAAAATGTATATTATAAACAAATATTTGAACTGCTTTAATAAAAAGTGAAAGTCAACAATTTATATATATAAAGAACAAAAAAAGAAACAAAGTATTTAAAGATTCTTCTCATTTGTTAAATGCAACTGGATTTTCGAATAAGCTTGAGATTAATTTTCTCATGTGTACCCATCAGTTACCAAGGGGTACAGGATTAATTTTGAAATTGGAAACAAAAATTAAAAGTAAAATCCAAGTAAAACTTGTAAAACAAATTGCAACTAGTTTTTCTTTTTTCTTTTCCTCATGTCTATAACACCAATGGCTCAAAACTTGAAGCACCATGATCAACAAAATAAGACCATCACACCATTGACTACCATATCCATATACTCCTCAACTTCACATGGCTTACTTTATAAGAATTAAAAAAAAATAGCGCACACACACAATTATTGGGACGTATGATATGCTCAAGCTTAAAATAATTAAAACAACGAATAAGGGCAAAAGTTTGGCTCACAACATAAATAACAACAAATATTTCTGACTGGGTCAAACTCTAATATATTGACTCATTAGTTGTGAAGAATGCTGTTATCACACTCAGAAAAGTGCCAAATAAGTATGGATATACTATGACAGGTAGGTTGACAGGATACTTTATTAATACAAGAGCCTGAAAGTTATTCATGGAAACCAAATTAATAAATACAAAAAATTTCATATATAAGAAAATGTAAGATCACAAAATAGCAATTCATAAAAGTTGAAGAGTGAATGCAACTAATTTGAATAATGAACTTAGGAATCACCTATAACAACATAAATGGGGCAAAATTATAAATTAAAAATAATGGACACAAAAATTAACGTGGTTTTGCCTTTAGTCTATGCCCATATGTAAAGACGGTGATCACATTTTCATTAATGGAAACAAATGGAGAATACAAACTAACTTGGCTACACTAAAAAAACCCACATCCCAAATACACAAAATATCTAAAAATATTTTTCTCACAAGTGTATCACTCCACAATCACACTACACTTCATGAGCACCTCTCACTCTACTACACATTGCTGCACTTCTTGCTCTGCTTCTACAAAATTTTGCCATGCTTCCCATTTATATTGTGCAAGAGGCAAGGACTTTAAATGCTCATAATAGGCAGGTGAATGATAGGAAACTATTGGTGATTCATATAATCAAAACGAATCCCATGTTTTTCCCATTATGTCCAATGCAATAGCAAAGTGTGTCAACAAAATCAACAAGTGGGATTAAAATTTCTAGCCACATGTAACATCCTAAAGCAAGTGAAGTTAGATGACCTACACTATTATGATTTTAGTCTTTCTTTCCATCCAAAGATGCTATTATACTACAAATTTAGCGCAAGCCCAAAGATTTTACATTTTTTTAAGTCACCGAAAAAAGAAGAGAAGACAATTCCTCTACAGGTTATGGGAGATCCATTGCTAACCAACATTCTAAATAACCCATTCCATATATTTTGCACAAAGGGTTGTGTAGAGATACTTGATATCAAACTATCAATTGTATATTTTTATTTGAACCATAGGCCAATAACCACTTCTACAATTCCATATATTTATGCTCATTTTGTTATTTTAACTATAATTAGCCTTCACTTAGTAGCTATATATATTCGCCCTAGGTGGCAATGGATAATGGCATAGTCCAAGTCACCTTATTGAATCCCAGAGGATTAGTCCGCGGAATGCAGTACAAAGGGATTGATAATTTGGTCGAAGTTCTAAAGCAAGAATTTGACAGAGTGTATACCAATTTTAATTTATATATAACTTATATTGTTACTTAGAAAAAACCACCTTAGGAAGGTCTCACCTAAGCAATTTCACGAACACTTGACATGCATGAAATAGCTACCTAATAACATGTCAAATCTAAAATCTTGACCTTTTTTTCTTACTTTGCATTCTTCTTTGGTGTGAACTAATATGTATAAGTACTAAGCATGTCATGCCTCAAAAAAAGAGACATGACTGGCATAGCATACAAGATGATCTCATACATGCAAGCCTAATAAAACATTCAATTTTTACTCATTAACATATTTTTTAAAGCCAAGAAGGACAATCAAATGGATACACTTCAAAACCATAATACTTTTGCTCATAATATCAAAATCAAATTCATATTCATAACTCTGTAACCAAATTCAATTATAAGCTTTGTAGAAAATTTGGCAAGACATTCCAAATGATCTACAAAGGGTCAAAACCAACAATTTATGATAGAGTTTCATTCTCTCAGTTTCCTATCAACGAAACATATTACAAAGGCTATGGATCCTGTCTGTAGTCTGTCTAGCAAATTTTAAAGTACAAACACACATATATAAGAACAACAATTCATTAATGCTGGACCATCCAACTGCTGGCTCTTTATTAATAACTCTCTTAATTTAAACCGGAGGAGAAAAGAACACATTTTCTTTATATGCAAAAATAAATAATAGAATGAACTATGATATCCAGTAAGTAGAAAATAAAATACAATAATTGAAAGGACAAGGAGACATCGAATTTTTCTAAATGAAAATAGGTTTTGATATAATAATACATAACAAAAATTTAAATAAGGAAACACATATGATAATTTTTATAAAAATTCAAATTTGTAAATATTTAAATAGAAGGGATATGGATTAAGTAGTATAAATAAAAAGTTAAAGGATTTTGAATTAATAGAAAATTAATTTATTTCATTATCAATGAATAAAATACAAGAAACATATAAGCAAATAATATTATAATTAAAGTGAACAATTAATAGGAGATAATGATGAAAAATAATTAAAATAGAAAAAATGTAGATTCAAACATTTAAAAGTCTACTGCTAAATGGAAAATGATTGTTATTCTAAAAACAACTTAATGAAAACACTTTATTAAGAATGTATGTACAAAACTCTAAATCTAAGATATATATTGATGTAGGCGCACAGCTCACGAGAGTAAATAAATGTATATTCAAACATGAGCACTCGGCCCATGATAATTTATACTGATGTTAGCAACACAATCCTACCATATATATATATATATATTACGAATAGAGTTCATATACCAAAATCTTCCAAATAATTTATTCTACAATAAGTTTCCAAAATTGAAAATCTAGTATTTTATAGGCATAAAACACTTGAGTGATACCACAAAAACATTTAAGGTAGATTTGTCACCTTTTAAATTTTCAAAAATAACACTTTAAGTCCACATGCCATTTCATAGTCATTTTGATAACATAACACACATTGTATATCATAGTTTGGAAGATTTAATATCAAAAATAATATATACATATGGAGGTACTACCTAAGGTACTCATCCAGACAGACTTATAGAATGTAAACAAAAATAGAGATAATAAAAAGCAGAAGGAAAGTTAAAAATGTATCATACTTTATAATTTACCCATAGTGCTTACTGAATGGTTGCTGGTCTTTTTGTCACTAAACCATCGTCACACATTCTAACAAAATTATTCAAAACACTCCCTAGAGCATAGTCATAACAATTCATTCAGTTTCTAAGAACTGCATTTAGATTTCTTTCTATACTGAACTTAATCTTATTAATGTAGCCTATTTTTTTTTTTACTTAGCTTCCCTTAGATGAACCTAGTTAATCCACTACATTAATTGATTAGTCTTTATGTTTGCAAATTTTACTTAATTAGCCTTTTGCCTAAGTGTTTCCTAATTAGTCAATTAACTTCTTCTTGATAAATTCTTATATGTTAAAATTACACTTGTTAAAGCATTTTCTTAGTATGATGTTTAATTAATTAATTCTCCTATTTGTTAATTTGTTGCCTACTAGCAGTGTTAATTAAATTCACATAATAAATTTAATTTAACCTAATCAAGTAATTTAGAAATTCCTTAAAGGTTGAGACATTAGTTACTACACCCTGGTCTACTACCCCACTAGTCCAATTACATATTACCTTATTTCCCTCCATCCTTAATGCTAGTTTTAGCTAGATCTTATAGCTTATGTCCATATTAATTCATTGCAAATCCTACCCATTAGTCAATTGAATTTAGTTTAGCACAAGTGAAGGAAAAAAAATACTTGGCAAGGCAAAAAGACTAGTTTACCTAGTATGGCTTGGTTAAAGAAGGAAGGTCTCCCTTAAAAGTGGAAGCTTCTATTTAAGTAAGCAAACGAGGCTTATGCAACTCTTTGATGGCCAAGCATGGGAAGCCAACAAGCATGAATGAATTATTTTAAGGCATCCATGGCTAGACAGCTACAGACCAAAGGAAGAAGAACAAATTCCCACACTAGAAAAAAAGAAAAACTGTTAGGATGAAAGGGAGATGAACTAACCAAAACTGGATGAAATAGTAAAGCTTTAAGTTGCTACTATTGTAGTAAGCTAGCTGACAATGATAAAAGGATAGTGAAGAAGAAGCAAAAATTCTATAAAAGGAAAAGGAAGATGCTAACAATGATAAAACCAATGTAAGAAGTGAACTTAAATCTCAAGAAGAAATAGAGAAGAAATGAAGGGGATAGAGAGGAAACTAACTAGATTTGGGAAGAGGAAGAAAAAATTGGGCTTTAGGTGCAACACAACACATTCTTATGTCAAGTAGAGATAAGGATGTGGGGAGGAGAAAGTACGAATGGAGACACCACCAAACATAAGAGTGCAAAGGAAGCTTCATGATCTCTTTTTTTTCCCCAAAGTAGAGAGAAGATAGGACAAGACACATGTGATGGAGGAATGGATTGAATTGGCCACTTGGAGAAGGAGACGTGGCTTTGGAGAAGAAAAAAATCTAGGGACCAACTAGTAAATTAAATATAAAGCAAGGCTAAAAAACCAAATTTGAGAAGTTGCAAGGTTACTATCACTTGAGCTATGGCAAGTTTATATAAATTCACTCTTTTAAATTTTTATTTTATGTCTAACAAATTTTTAATTATTTTAAAATTTATTTATTTTCTTAACATATATATATATATATATATATATATTAAATAGTTGTTATATTTAAATCCTAATTATTTGAAATTGATTTTATTTATTTATTTATTTTATGGGCATTACATTAAATAAATAAATAAATTTTATCTGATACTTAAGCTAATTGTTTTTAATTAAATTTTTCTTATCATCATTTCCTAAGTTAAGGGGTGTTATAGGGAAAAGTTTATAAGTGGAGTATACAACTGCTATCAAAGTATGTCAAGGTAAACATGACCATCTCAATAAATTACCACATAGATTAAATAATAGTTCCAAGCAAAGATTATCACATTCTAAATTTTCGTTAAATGGTAATGTAACTAAACTAACTAAAGAAGAACATCAAGGGACAACCTCAAGTAAGCATTAGGGAACTAACCAAGTTTAATTAGGAGCTAGTTAATTTAATTAGTACTAAAGAGGAGGATATATGCTAGGAAGCGTTAATGAGACATTGGCATGTCAAGTCATTTAATATGGAAGCATATAGAAATAATTCAAGACAAGCTTGTGACCATTCTTATCATAATATTTCATTACCTTCACATACATGGAAATATAAGTATTTACATTCAGTCATATGACAACCCATCCACTTAGCCATGCATATCAAGAACTAATACTTAAATAAACACTTGAATCAATCTTGGGACCATTAGGATCTTGCATGGCCGAGTAATTGATGTAGGAAGAGGCAAACAAACAAGAGATAATAAGGACAAAAATGTGACATCATGACAGTCCATTAATCTAAGGATATTCGGTTATGGCATTAGGTCCTCATTAAGCCATGGGAATTTGCCATGGCATTCATGTATATTAATGGCTTAGGCAATATGAAATAAGGACACTTAAAATGGATGGTAGAGTGAGGCCAAGAGAGAGAGATTAAGATAAATAAATTATATACACCAAATTCTAATGCTTTCACCGTGAATTGCATGTACAAAATCCATTTGGCAAATTGCCATATTATGCTTCAGCCATGGGAGAGCTATGAATCATTATTTGATATAATGCTTGGTTGGGAACATGATAAGGAGATACCTAGCAAAGCCATCAAGTAACGAATGAAGTTAGGAAAATTGAATAAACAAATCACATGCACCTCATGCTTTCACTGTGCAATATATACATATATATGGCATTCGGTTATTGCTCACATTCTTCTAGCTATGGGAGTTGAATATTAATTACACATAGTGCTTAGATAGGAAAGAAGCATATATATGCTGCCACATTGTATAGCACCGAATAAGAAATAAGAGGAAATGAATTTTCAATTACTTTAATTGCATCCACTTTTAGCTAAAAAGCATGAGTTGTCCATTGCAATAGTCTTCCTCCACCTTAGCTCCATTTAGGTTGAGAATAATAGTGAAAAAGAGAGGAAAAGAGCCTCAGCCAGCCATGGAGATTGAAGGGTGAGAAAATAAAATGTGGGGTGCAAGGAGAAAGTGGTAAGGGGTTTTCATCAAAGGTAAGAATAAGAACTTCTAGCTTATCTACAATTTGATTTCCTTCCTCCTAATTAAAAATCCTAAAGTAGGACCTTTTGCTGCTGTTGGACAACCTTAAAACCTTGAGGAAACAAGCACTAGAGGAAGCTAGGAGAAAACTACGGGCAATTAAAGGTAAATAATTGAGCTTGCTCCCTTGAACCTAATTAGGCTGAGACTAGTAGAGTGAAAAGAATATATATATATATATATAGGTGTTGGCCATGAGGACTTTACCATATGAATACCTTCAATTCAATTAAGAATAGCATAATAAGGGCAGAACATAGGAGGGGTGTGTTGGCACTGAATGGAACTATACAATGAGACACTATGGAAAGTGTATGTGTATGATTGTCACAATAGGAAATGCTAGGGACTAAATTACCATACGAATACGGATTTGGGGTTGGACTTTAAGGCCTTGAGCTCAACATGATTAATCCAAATGGAATTAAATTAATGAGGATAAAAGGAAACAAAAATGTGATTAATTCCAAATTAGAAATTCAAATCTCCAACTAACGGAAGGAATTAGGATTTACTGTATGGGAAATTAGTAGTGTAATTTTTATTCAAATTTTGACCATGACTTGTTCTTAGTTAGGGTGCTATGTGACTAAAATTATAGGGAAGCAATTGGGACAACATGGGCTAAGGACTAACTTGACAAAACTACGGTAGCGGAATAGGTAGTTAACATTGTATTTATTTTGTCTATTTATGTAATTGCACTAAATAAATTCTTGAATTCCTTATGCTATGTATGGTTGCATGTATATCCACTAAAATGGCTCTTATGAGTTTTAGACCTCTGTTATTGGCCAATGACTAAAGCACATCAGCCTAATCGATGAATGTATGCTGTTGTTTGGTAATTGCATGCTTCTACATTGAATTGTGCATCTAACGTACCTTGGATGATATTCAATGCCATTTACATGTATACTTTTTGAATGCATCGTTACCTACTAGGATTTTATCTCATTATAAAGCTAACTCCTTTTTCTAGGTAATAGTTATACATTAGACAAATCCAACCAAGCAGAAAATAAACTGGCAAAATAATAAACTATGTGTAGTAATACTATCAGCTTCGTAAATATGTTGAAAAGTGTGAAACTTAACATATGACTTTGGTTTTGGGAATGTAGTTGTGTTATGTAATCCTCTATCTGGGATATGTGTGGTAATTGTGCATGAATGGTTTTTCCGTTTAGCCTGACAGTAAAGTCTAACAGAAATGCTAAGTTGTATACAGAAGTATCTCCAATTATCATTTTTGCATGAAACTGATTATCAGAATTTGGGAAAAATTATGAAATGTTAGTACATGCTTGGTTAAGGTCAAAGAACCTATTTTGAGATTTTATGCATGAGTGCTCTGAGCTTAGACGAATCATAATAGAGTATACTACTTTAGACTGTCATCTTTGTACAAAATCCATATACCTAATGTTTGTGTTTTGTAAAGGTACTTGGAGAAGGATTTTAGAGTCCAAATTTTTATGATGAGTTCTCTAGCCTTTGAAAATAGGATCTACAAAATTTGAATTTTTAGAACAAGTTAGATTGGGGAAACTAGGTACCAATTCAACTATAGGTCTGTACTTGACAACTTTGAGCAAGATTCATAACAAATGTCATTAATTAGGTAAATGAATGAATTAATGCATGAAATTTTATGGAGAACTAGCTAAGACATATAAGCTTAGATCTAGAAAGTTTTAGAATTTTTAGAGTTCGGTTACTAGGTCAACTAAGTCAGAAACAAAGGGGATAGTATGCAGCAAGTCCAAACTAGGTTGGGATCTAAATGGCACTAGTTAAGGGATCATCCATGGGAATTTTCAAAAAATATCTTAGTAGCCTTTAATTAACATTACAAGGGATCATCCTACCAATTTTTATGAATTTTAGATGATATTTGTCTAGATAAAGAAATTTCACAAAAACAGGCCTTAAAAATGAGGTTAACAGTGCTTAGCTTTTATTTCTCCGCAACAAAGGGAATATTATTGTGGCAAGGAGAAAATAGAATTATGAGCCTGTGCTTTTGTAATAATATAGTAAGATTCCTCTAGGTGTGATAAAGATTCAATGCTGAACATAAAATTGTCACCAAAAGAAAAGAACCTATTCTGAAGAGAGCATTCAGTAACACCAATGTTCAATTCAACAATAGAAACCAAGACTCCAAAATAAATGATTGCCCTTTAGTTCCTAGATCTAATTTCCTTCTACTCACCATAAATGAAATGTCGAAGTACAATATCAAGAACTATACATTTAAAAGCATGTTGATTTAATTAATTTTATCAATATGGACATATCAGCAACAAGCTAGTAGAAAAATCATACGCTTATACAAAATTGTTTTCAATCTTCATTTTTTTAAGTTGTTAGTTGGAAAATTTTTTTCATTCTACCTTTCACTTCCATTAAAATTAAAAAAGTTGAAATTAAAAAAATTGAAATTTAGACCATCCAAATCTAAGATGGATAGTCCAAAACTCATCCTTAAAAGGATGAACACTGTACTTGTAATACCTTGAAATTAATTTAGAATAATCATAATGAATTAGAGAATTAATCTGGTTAATTAATAAAGTTAATTAAGTGGAGAGGGAGATACATATTTAATTTTGGCCGTATGACTAACCCAAATCCATTTCTTAAAAGCCCAACCTTAGTTATGTGCAGACCCAATGTTAATGGACTTTTATAGTTAGCCGAACAAATCAAAAATCAAAACCCAAATGGATTTTGGGCCTTTGGGTCAGCACATTTCTTCCCAACCCAAGAGTTTCTGCAATCCACCTCACTTAACTTTGCCCCAACAACTAGGAGTGAGCCTACATGGACCTTGAGTTGATAGGTCAGTCTATTTCTCACTAAAAACCCTAAGGGTTCAGTAGCCTCATTTGTTTGTTGAGAGAAAAACTCTTGGTTCTGTAAAGGTAAAACTCATTTTCGCACCTTGAGGAGAGGCTAGGGCTTCCATTGCCAACTTGGCTTTATTTCTTTTTTTTAAAGTCAAAATTAGCCTAGGTAACCTTCATGAAACTTAACCCTCTTTTCTTCTTCTTCAATTTGACTTGATTGATTTTTCATTTGGATCATTTTCATCTTCCACCAAAAATTAAAACTTATTATTTGGTGCTTTCATGGTAGAATTTCAAAGGTTGAGGCTAGGAAGGTCGTTAGGTAAGTATCCTCTTTCCATTTTGATGCATTTTCTACTAGTTTGAGACCCCTATAGCTACCTTATAATATTAGCCTTTATTTTATGTGAATTTGCCCAAAATTTGGAGTGGTATTTTGAAGTTTTTGGTGTGGGGATAACCAAACCCGAATTTAGGGTCTTGTGGTAGCTAGGTAAATGTCATCTAGGTAATCATTAATAGTTTAATTCTATGGGTATCTAGTTTGCTGCTATAAATGATACTTTAGAGTAGTAATTGTCTGATATTGTGATCATAGGGTGATCTTGGTACTGCTGGTAGCCTTTAAAAAATTGTCCATAGAGTAAGGTAACCAAGGTTCATTTTTTATTCTTTGCATATGTTCAATGTAATCTTATATCTACTACACATGTACATTTTTTAATACTAAATGAATGGTTGGCTATTTGATATGTTGTAATTAGACATTGTAAGTCTATAGTCTATAGTAGAACTATGGTACGGCTGCCACCCATGCATTGTGTTTTGATTGGACACCAAGTTGTGATCAAACCCTTAAATGCACTAAGCCTTCGTTGTGCTCAATAAGGAAGTGGCACAGTGGACGGGCCTTTCCTAGTGTTATTGACCTTTAACATATTGTATGTGATTACTGGTATGTGACAGTGATCACTGGTAGTTCAACTATTTTATTTATTGATACGATTGATGTTTCTTATGCTTATCTGATTTAATGCATATATGTTAATTAATTTAGTACATATGAATGGAATTTACCTCTGGTTACCGAGATTTGCTTCTTACCCTATTTCATGGGCTAACTATTTTAGGTGAACGCTTTTCAGGTAAGGATAAAGCGAAGTAAGTGGATGAACATCCAAAAGCTGAGACCCTGTGTGGGGAATGCTATACCTGGGTTAATCTAACTTAAGGTAGATGCTAATTTTATTCTTCTTTTGTATAGCATCATCATGTAATCATATTACTAAGTGTAAGTATTTTGCTATTTGGTAAACAATGATGGAACTAATAAGGAGCTAAACCTTATACAAATTTGGAATATGATGTATGCACTCATTTATATCTGATATGAAACCTTGCGGATCCTAAGATATGACTTATAATTTGAGATTGTAATCATGTGTTACCTTAAATAATAGTTTAGACTGGTAATGTATAGAACCTCTGTGGAAATTTACATTTGAATGATCATAGTAATGGCTTTTGCATCCCTTGATGTCAAGGTTCATGATTTACTGATATATGATAGATAGATGGGTAGAGAAAACCCCTAAGTTTCGAATTTAATTAGAATAGGTATGCTGAGTAATTTGGATAATAGGATGCTATTAAAATGTTACAAATTAAGGTAAAATGACCTTAGGATGTTGCTAGAGGAAGGTCTAGTATGAGTGGGCTGAAATTTAGAAAGTTTAGGTGCAAAAGAGAGTAAAGCTACTGCCAGAATGACTTAAGTCACAGCCAAGGGAGTTCCAAAAGCTAATGGCACCATGGTGCTAGGCACCTTACTACGGCGCAAGTCCATGATTTTCACCTAAAAGGGTAACAAAGAGCAAACTTGCCATGGTGGAAGGGAAACTTGTAGCAACGAGCGTCGGGAGGTAAGCTTAGAGAGTTCTAGGAGATTCTCTCACCGCAGTGCCACATAGGCTCGCTACAGTGAGAATCGTGAGAATTTGAATAGTAAGTTCCCAAGAGCACCTATGCATTGTGTGAAAAACTTGAGTCACTACGCAAGGTGCGAAATTTTAGTTTTGAGTTCCAAAAGCCATTTACGTCGTGGTGTAGGTATACTAAGTCGTGATGGAAGTCTCCAAACTTGGTTTTTAGGTTCCAGTAACCAACTTAGCCGCGGTGAGAAAGGTCCAAGTTATGGTAAAGATTCTTAAACTCTTATTTTAACTGAGACACTTTAGATTCCGTCATGATAATGTTATGTGATGATTTGGAAACAATTATAAATGGATTTTGCAAGGTGGAATTAGTGGTTAAATAAATCAAAAGCTTTTAATTTATAATTGGAATTACTTATGGATTCAAATGGTTTTGATTGTTTGGCTAATAACCCTAATATTATTAAGGTTCAACTTCTTTCACTTTTTCTTAATTTAATTAATTATAAAAATTTTAGACCTTAATTTATGATAATTAATTATGCAATTAAGCCTAATTACTGTAATTAGGAATTAGAGTTGTTACAATACTCATCCTTTAAGAATAAGCAGATAATCTATTTTGGTAAAAAGGGAATTGTAATCATTTTCTAGTGGTTTAAAACCACCAAAAGAACTACTGAGAAATGAGACATTTTTGGCGATTTTTTAAGACTACCAAAAAATGCCCATTTCTTTGTTAGTGATTCCCTAACTATTGATAAGTCAAGACAAGTGATTTCTAAGCTCTTATTAGTTAGAAAAAGTGATTCCCTAACTCTCAATTAGTCAAGACAAGTGATTCCTTGACTCCCATCAAATGAGTATGATTAGTCAAGCAGTATAACTCCTGACTCCAGATATTAATTGATGAGCATGAATGTTCAACCTGTAATAGTGATCTCGCATATGTGTATGCTCTATGTGGCCCAAGATTGTTATGTGTGAAGAGTGCACCTCACTTTCTAGTTATATGTGTGCATTGTTGTTAGCTGAATTATATTTTTATTATTCATTATATAATTGTTTTTTACATTAAAGTTGTTTGCGTCATCCACTTACTAAGTTTGTATGACTCACCCTTTTATTTTTCTTTTATTTCTATTCCAAGTTCACCTAGTCACTCTACCTCAAACTCTTAGGCTTGCCAATCTCTTCTATTGGCAAGTAACTCATCTTGGAAGCAATTTTGGAATTAGGTGGGCAAGGATTGCAATCACTTAAGATTTTGTGTCACATTTTTATGTTTTAACTTCATTTAAAGAGTGAAGCTCCCAAACGCTTATACTTTGAGAGCGAAGCTTTTTTTACTATTTAGCTATTAGATATGTCTAGTTTATAGGGAGATTCTACTTAATTGTTTTTGAAAAACTTATGGATATGGTTTTGGAAATTTTACATGTTATATCGTGTTAAGGTTTTGTGTTTGTGTCTAAGGCTTATGAGGTCAAAGTAATACTTTGTTCTTATGCCAGTCAAATGCTTAGATGGGTCATGATAGTTCACCTCAACTTTTTATATAAAAAAAGAAAGCCAAGAATGTAGGCATGTACCAAATGGAATGTTATATATGTTACATCATTTGGGTCATAGCATGTAATTGTTGGTGCTTATCAACTGGAATGTTACATTATTTGGGTTATAGCTTTCATAGTTTTAAGGTATGTTAATCATATAACCATTAAGATATATACTTAATTCACTAATGAAGAGTATGAAAATAATAAAAGCATCATGATATATATATTGTGGAAAGTTTGCAATCATGTAAAGATAAACAACATTAGAAGTGGTATTGATTAATGCTTAGAAATGGTACTATATTAGGCTTTCCTTGCACCATAACCTCATGATCTTATATTAACTATAGATAATATATTCCTTATTTCAAGGCTTTAACTACTGTAAGTCATTGATTGCAGAGGTTTTTCATGTTCTTTTAGTTTGTTTGGTTCTAAACCACTCTTTTGTATGGTTTTTAGCTATAAAAGTTACTTGTTTCCTATGATTTGTGAAAGAAACTAATAAAATTTTTAAGGTTAACTTTTACTATGTTTCTTTATACTTTGATCATTTATTTCAATATTAAGGGATTGGTTTCTTCCCACCTAGGCATGATTCTCAAATTAAAACCAATACTAAGGGCAAGGGGTCCCCTATTTGAAACACTAAATATTTCAATTCGAATCACAATGTAGGATAAAGAAGAACCCTTAGAATAGGAAAGAGACCTCATTAAGTGTAAATAGTAATATATATATATATATAGAGAGAGAGAGAGAGAGAGAGAGAGAGAAAGACAAAGAGAGAAGGAGAGAGGGCTTGAGATAAGTTTAAGCATTTGATTTTTTTTTTCTAACATGCCTCCCTTTTGCTACAGGGGACTCCTATTTATATTGCTCTAAAAGGCAAGCTAATAATGAAGCTCATATCAATTAGCCTATTATATTCATAAAAGTCACTCGACCAAAGTGTCTTTCCATGTAGAGTCGTTTTAAGCCATATGTTGAGGTAAGTTGTTATGTCAGTACATTATACAAGGCTTGTAGATTTAGTGCTATTAGTTTTCTTTGGGCCTTGTGTAACACCATAATATTCCTAGCCTTACTTTATCCTTTCTCATGCACTTGCAAGGATTCCACATCCTTAGCATGACATTTGACGAAAAAAAAAACATTAAACAACGCACTATCCCATGCCATGGGGAAATCAAATTCCTTTCTTTTATGCTCTGTGAACCCCGTGAATTCTCAAACATTCATCTCTACTTATAATACATCTATACAAGTCATAAATATCATAAAATATCTCATGTAATTCAGATTTGGAGCCCCACTCATCAGAAAATGTATGTTAGTTTTCAGGCTCAAACTTTAATTTTCTTAGATAGACTTTGAAAATTCACAATTAAATCTAGAAAAATTGAAATCCAACAAATCATATCTCTCTAGGAATCCTTACATATTAAACTTATGCTAAAAACACTTTCAGGCTATGAAAGCATCATTTGGATTATGATTGACAACAAAAAAGTATCATAGGTCCGACCGTCCTGGAGTTCTAATATAGCTTACTAATATGGAGTTTAAAAATTCATAACTAATTATAAAAAAATCCAAATCAAGTAAACTATACCAATCTGAAAAGTTACAAAGGTCTACTTTAAGAGAAAAATAGCTCTAGATCTAGAAAATGACATTAAGCTAATAAAAATTGATAGAATAGTGATTGAGGTCCTGCTACGCTACTAACAGTAAATTCCAACTTCAAAAACATATATCTCTCTTGATACACCTCCAAATGAGGTGCTTCTAGTGGCTATAGGTAAGAGGAAATGTCTAATTTTGTTATGTAAAATTTTAGAACCATTCAACCTCATTTGGTCCTCAAATGAAATAAATACAATTCTGACTAAATGAATAGTAACTAATATGAAAATACAAATTTTACTAAATTTCAAAAAATCATAAAAAATTTTATAGACCTCAAAATAATGGTGTTCTTAGACTAGAAAAAATCTCTATCTGATATCTATATGTGTGTAAAATATTAGCCATAAAATCGTTCATTTGGTCACTTTGTGATATAAGGTTGTAAAATGGCACTTTTAAACCTTTATATATATCATTTAAGTATCAAGTGCTCTTCTAATATCATCATGACCACTTGAGCATGTGGAAAAGCATAAAAACAACCCTCTAAACATGCTCAAAGGGTCCAAATATTCATACATCACAAATTCACTCTCCCACGTGCCCTCATACAAGAGATCTCACATGCATATCTTTGCATTTCAATATAAAAAACATTCATTCTCATTCATATGCTTTCAATTTCCATACATACATCATATATTCATACATTCATATATGTTCAAAGGGCTATACATGATATACATCATTGCATTACATCACTTGACATCCATATGGCTATAATACTAGCATTTTACAACTTCTTTACCAACCTCCATGTCTTCAAGTGTGGTGGCACCCAAATCCCTTGCTATTTTGATCCATCTAGACATGTGAGGTAATAGGGAGAGAGTGAGATTCAAAAAATCTCAATAGCCCTATACACTTTCAATCATACATGATGGATGTAATTTCATGCAAAGGAATGCCATGCATGGTCTATGAGCTACATATGCATAACAAGGACATGGTTTCCATTTCATAAGTCTCAAATATATCAAAGTAGACTCTCAAGACCTTGGTTAGCCTCACCCACTTCTCTCGAGACTTTTGGACTTGCCTCACCCATTTCTTTTGGGACTTTTGACTAAGCCTCACTCCTCTTGATACTTTTGGCTTGTCTCACACATACTAAGGGGCTTTTAGCTCATCCTCACCCTTATCAGGGGACATTTGGCATTACCAAGTCTATTCAAGTCTTATGCACACATAAAAGCAATTCAAGACAAATAAGTGACACTACATATATTCTTACTAGCTAGACATTCTTTTTATAGTTCAATACACATACAAGCATCCAAAGCAAGAAAACATCTACACACATACATGAGAGAAAGATTAGAGGGCTACCTTGTAATGAATCACAATGATATTCTCTCAGAATTCCCTTCCCCTTCTTAATCACAGGAGTAGAACTCGTTTCTCGTAGCCTATAGACGCAAATGGAGCATCACCAAGTCATTGAAATAAAACTTAGCTCCTTACAACTCAAGACTAGGCTACTTGACTCAAAGACCTCATTATGGTTCCATGAGGCACATAATGAGGTAAGACATGGATTTTTTACTCTTGGCCCCCATTTCTTGATCATTCTAGATCTCTTGACATAAATTAAAATCTTGGGAGTCATCACAACTCAAATCCAAGGGTTCTAGACTCACAATGCTTCTTTGTGCTCTAATATGGAACCTACATGTCCATCTTCTCCTATAAGCCTCCTAAATTCATTCCAAGGCTTCCTTTAAGGTTTCTTACTCATAATTAGCCCTTTTCTAGCCTTAGATTAATTTAAATTACTCCTTAAGTGTTCTAGCTCCCTTGAGGCTAAGATATGTACATAAAAGGAGCCCATAAAGTTGCTTGCTTTTTCTTGGAGGGAATGGCTCTTTACAATCTTTCTAGAGGTCTAATGGACTTATACAAGCTCTTAGATAAGCTAGAATGGCTCTAGGAAAATTAAACATAAGCATTTGTCTTAAAACTCGAAAATTCTCAATCTTAGACTTTATTGCTTCCCATTTGATTCCAAAGAACTATTCTTAATTCTCACACTCTCAAGCACTTGTTTCTCTCTTGCTAAAGTCAGAATTCATCTTCCTTTAAGTGGGTTAGGTCTGACCTAAATTTCAATAAAGAGAAACATCCAAGAAGGAGCCATTAAAACTCAAGAAGCTTACCTTATTTGTGAGCATCTCAAGAGGCTTGCACTTGCAACACGCCTCTCCCTCTAAGACTTCCTTCTTCTACTTAGGCTGACCTTAAAACAGAACCATATTAACCTCTAAATTCAAGGAACAAGAGAAGAGAAGATGGAAAAGAGACTTGGCATGAAAAGAAGCAAGGAAAAGAGCAAGGTTTCTCACCTTTTCAAAATCTATTCTTCCTCTCTTAGCTCTCCCTCTTGTGCGCCCCTCTCTCTAGCCTTTTTCTCTCCTTTCAGCTAGCTAAAAGTCGATTAAAATGAGGGAGAAGAAGCTGGACATTTTCTAGAAGTCAAAAGCCACTTTTCACATTTTTTGGAGTAAATCTCACTATAGCAGGAAATACTCTCGCTACGGCGAGTACTTATCAGTCCCAGTCCCCCCGTTCTCACTACAGTTGGCGCTATTGTGAGAAACTCTCTGGATTTTGTATGAGCTATGAACTGGCTATAGCAAACTAGCATTCTCGTTATGGCTAACCAGCATCCTTGCTACAGCTAACAGGCCTCCTCACTATAGCCAAGGGACTTAGAAAAATTGTGAAACCTTGAGTTCTCATGTCTACCAAAACTCAGATGTTACACCTTGGTAGAGTGAATTGGGCCTATAATACTCTTATATGTGTCAGGCCTCCATAACAATACCAAAATAGTAATTTTCTTTTTTTTTAAACCTTTTTAAATTAAATAATTTTTTATCAAAAAATATTTGACGATTAAACTCATTCTAATGAATTATATGGTGATTATAATATCATATATCATGTATATAAAATATATATAGTATATTCTATAAAAAAATATTTAAAGTTTCTTCTATGTTTTGTCTATAATTAATCAAAGAACAAAACATAAATAATATTATATATTCCATCATATATTTAAATAATTTTGAAATAAGTATCTTAAGGAAAGTTACAACTAATAAGAACCTAAAGTTCACAAAATTTATAATGAAAAACCTTGTTATAACCAAGTTCTCCCAAATTTAATTTTTACAAACTTAAGATCCTTGGATGTAATTTTGCAATATCTTATCTTTACACCTAATTATCTAAAAGAAAAAGTCAAACTAATATAACATAGACTTGGTGGAGTTGACTTGAGGAAGCAGTCATGTAGATGACATGGGCACCAATCCTGATAGAGCAATTTTTGATTTGTATAGGCCACGATATTGAAGCAAGGGACATAGTACATGGTAGAGAGGTATTTTTTTGCAGTGGAAAAGAGTGTAAGCAAGGTTGTCTTCCATGGTTTGTTGCAACATGGCAAAGTGCTTACTTTGGTAGCTAATTTACTCTTTGAGGTCTTAAAACATTGCATTCAAGCTGTCCTTGAAGCTAGAAAAGTTAGATGCATTGTAACTAAGGCATCCACTATTTAAAAGATAGATTTTATAGGTTTAAAATAATGCCATTAAAGGTCCCCCATAACTAAAATAAACAGGTAATTAAGGGTAGGAGCTTAGGTTGAACCTTTTAACAAAAGGCATCAAGTAAAAAGCCCAATAAACATTTTGTAATATAAGCCCAATAAGAGTTTTATGAAGAAGTCTCTTAAATTGATCCAAAAAGCATTGGCTTCTTTATCACAAAGCTATCACACATATTGAGATGAGAAGAACTAAGCATTTATTCTTGTGTTAATTTGAAAAGCAAAAAGAAAGGTGTAATATCCAATCCCTTTAGAATTGGATTAAAACTGATGAGATTACAAAAGAGGACCCCTAGAATGAAATGATTAGAGGTTAAACAAGATTAAAATAATAATCTAGATATTTAAAAATGAGGATATGAAGCCAAAGATACCCTAAAACTGGAGCCAAGATGGCCAAATAAAATTACTCGAAAAGGCAGTGACATTTTCATAATTTTAAGTAACTTTTTGAAATCTCAAAGGAGAGAGTTTTAAATGATAAAATTGAGTTTTTTAAGATTCTCAGAGGCCCCAAAATCCATAGGTACCTTGTAGAATGGTTGAAACCCTTTTGGTGTATGATTTAGTATATCAATTGACCCAAACTTTGACCAATTGATTCAATATGATTTTAAATCCAATGTGGATGAAACCAAAGGTATTTTATAAATTTGAGGACCTAAATTTTCATATGGAAAAAATAGTTCTCAACAAGGAGCTAAAATGAGTGAAATGGGACAAATGAAGTTGAAGGGCAAAATAGAAATTATGAAAAATGTTATAACTCAACCCTTTCCTTCTTAATTCTATCCATATAACACCATATCTATATAGCTTTCAACTCATAACACAATTGGTTTATAGCACTCATTTTCATCAAAATAGCAACTTTTAGCAATGGATAATTGCATCGTTGAAAGTTAAATTAATTCATTCTTGGATTATGGATTAATGAACCATGTGAGCTTACCAAATTTATTTTCCATCATTAACACATTTTTTTAATCATAAATATTATAATTTGAAGCTCAAAACTCAGGTCCAAAGCATATATCACGAAATTGCATCTTTCTTGCATTTATTCATACATTTCATATTCTGATATGAAATTTGGAAAATCATAACTAATTTTAACAAAACTCAAATCATGTAAATGATAGCTTTCTGGAAAGTTCAGGATGTCATCTAGCTTTCATAAAAATATCATATCAAAACAACCACATTTGGCCCATGAAAACTAATGGAATAATACTTTGGGTCTGGTGGTGGTCCTACAATAGACCAGAAACTTTAAAAATTCATATCTCTCTCTACAAAGCTCCAAATTAGGTGCTCTTAGTGGCTATGAAAATATTATGATATCTACTATATGCTTGTAAAATTTCATAAGTATTGGACTTCATTTGTAGGCTAAGTAACATAGAATAACAAACTGACCATATAAATAGTAATAATGCTAATTTTTGCATAATTTGGCCAATTTTGAAAAATCATAATAAATTCTCTAGAACTCTAAAAATGGTGCTTTTTAACTCTGTGAAAAGCTCTAGATAAGACCTATTTGCTTACCAAATTTCATGCACAAATTTGTCCATTGGTCAGTTTGTGGTTCAAGTCAAGAAAGTAGCCAAATTTGGAACCATAATGGGATCAAAGTGCACCGAATGGCCTTCTACTCATACCATGACCATTTGAGCACATCCAAAAATATAAATGCAACATATAGGAACATCTTAAATGGTCCAAATCATTATGGAACTCACAATCACCTTCCTAGTTGTTCATATACACATATACATCAAAGCTCATGAATGTCAAAAACTCACATATTCATACATTTGCTTTCAAAATGGATTCATACATCATAATTACATACTTTTACTTATGTTCAATGGTTTACATCTCATGAACTTCATATATATACAAACTTTGGCATCAAAATGTATAAATTTCTAATTTTACTATCATAGTCTCATCTTTCAAGGTATTTGGCTCTTATTCCTTACTCTATATGGCTCACCTAAACATGGTTAGACATAATATGGGGAAGAGTGAGATTCAAAGAATTCCAATAGCTTTTTTACCCTTTTAAGTATACGTACATGGCGCATTTTCATGTCAAGAAATGCAAGCATGCAATGAAAGCTTCTAGTGAACATACATAAACATTTTTCAAGTGACATAATCTAATTCAAATCAAACATAGGCTTTAAAGACTTTTGGTTTAGTTTCACCCAATTTCTTTGGGACTTTTGGATTAACTTCACCCACTTTTAAAGACTTTTGACTTAGCCTCACTCCCTCTTAAGAATTTTAGCTTTGTCTCACCTATTCTTAGGGACTTTTGGCTTCTCCTTACCCATTCTAAAGGACTTTTGGCATAACCTCACACATTCAAGCCATCTTGCATTCAAAACATATTTCAAGAAGTATAATGGTACCATAATGTAACATCCAGTTTTCATAAAAATGACAGAATGAGTCAATTTTAAAAGTAAGTCTCCTAAAATGAATGTGTTGAGGCCAAATAAAATTAGATAAAATTTTAAATAATAAAAAAATAAGGATGTGAGGTTTGAGTTGCTCAGAAACCCAAGCCAGACGAGTTAGAAAAGTTTGTAAAAGAAAGTTAGGATATTTGTGTAATTTTTGAAAATTTTGACAAACTCATAAAAAGGCTTTCTAAATGAACAATTTGAGTTTTTTTTTTTTGAGTTCTTAGAGGCCTTGAAAACCATGAAAACCTCTAGAACAATAGAAACCCCTCCGGTGAGCGATTTCGGCAAAGGGTTGACCAAAACTTTGACCGAACAGTTCAGAATAGTTTTAAATTCTTTTTTAACTGAAACCAAAGCCAATTTATAAGATTGAGAGCCTAAATATTATAATGGAAAAGACAAATTTTTAAAAAGAGTTAATTTGAGCCTAAATAGAAAGAACCAAGAAAATGGAGTAAAACGCAAAGTTAAAAAGTGCATAAAGTGACTTTTTAGCTCCTTATATCATGTTCCTTTTCAGCTCTCTCTTCACCCAATTTTTGGACATTTGAAAGTAGAATTTAAAAAGGCTTTAGGAGATGCACAACTGAGAGGAAGAATATAATACCATAAATGTGTATCTTGCTTCATGCTATCTCTAGGTTTCATGCCATCCATTTCATAAGGAAGTAAGGAAAATGGTAATAAAAAAAGTGAATAAATTTCATTGCGCTATGCATAAATTTCACATTAGTGCCCTATGGACCATATGGACTCATTCAACTCACTCTCATATTTAATAACACTAATACAACTCAAAAACATCCAAGGAAGTGGCCTAGAACTCCTAGAAGTGAAGGAAATACATAAAATTCATAATTGCAGCCTCAGCCAGAAAACTCAATTTACTGTCATAAACTTTGAAAAATTATAACTAATTCTAAAAAAATCAAAATCATACATTATTTACCATTATGGAAAGCTACAGATGTCTACTTTATTCTAAAAGTATGTCTAGACCTCAAAAAGGGCTGGTAGTCACCAGAAATTGATGGAAAAGTACCAGAGGTCTACTGATGCTACTAGTACTATTCTCCAATTTCAAAACTTCATATCTCTTTGTTCAGAGCTCCAAATAGAGTGATCTTAGTGGCTATGGAAAGTTTATCATGTATAATTTATGCCTGTAAAATTTCATGAGTATTGGACATCATTTGGCTTACAAATAACATAGCCCACGTTTCTGACCATATGAACAATATCTGTATCAGTTCGGCAGAAAAATGGCAATTTTGGAAATTAATAATTAATTCCATAGAGCTCCAAATAATCTGGTCTTTGGCTTCTCAAAAATATATGGATAATATCTACATGTGTGCCAAATTTCATGGGCAAATTCATTCATTTGATCAGATCTTGACATCAGGTTGCAAATTAGTCACTTTTGTGCCATCTAAGGGGTCCAAATTGTTCAAATTAAGTTCTATAGGTTACACATGGAAATGCACCAAAATGACCTTCTAAGCTTGTCTCAAAGGTGCACAAATCCATAATTTGAAAACTCACTCTCTCACCCCATGCCATACATAAGAATAGACAAGGCTAGTCTTGCCATTCCAACCCAAATTGCACTATGCCATTCATATAACATCAAATCTCATTTGTACATGATACATTAGCATAATTACATATGTTCATGAGGTCATAGGACATATACAATAATAGATTACAACATTTGCCACTCATATGACCATAAAGAAACAAAATCAAGGCACTTTGTTGTCAACTTCTCATCTTCCAACTTGTTAGCTTCCATTACCTTGTTCACTTAGTCCACCTAGCATGTTAAGGCATTGGAGAGAAGGGAATGAGATTCAAAGAATCCTAATAGCTCATCTCCCTTTCAATCACACATAAAGTATGCAAAACAAGTCTTGAAAATGCATGCATGAGCATCATGAGGTGCATGATCATTTAAGAAACATTCTTGGCATTTGAATAAGTCACATATGGCATACATAGGCTTGCCAAGTAAGTGGATTAACCTCACTTCTTCACTTATGGATTTTGAACTTGTCTCACCCATTTTCTCATGGAGGTTTTGACTCAACCTTTGTCTCAACCATTTATAAGGGTTCTTGGCTCATCCTCACCATAGCTAAGAGTTTTTGGTTTCTCCACACTCAAGCAAACCAAAGCAAGCATGTTAAACATCATTTGAAAATATAATGTATCATCACGATACCATGGAATAAAAGCTCATGCTAAAATACTTTTTATAGCTTAAAACACACATACACATATTCAAAGACAAGTAAGTCATACATTCATGCATGAGAGAAGGAGGAGTGAGCTACCTTTAATGAAATCACACGCTTTTCTTCTTGAAACAATGCTCCCTTCCTCGACCTCACATGCACAAGAGCGTGGAATTGGTTTCTTTTAGCCTAAACACAATCTATGGAAGCCAATTAGGTTCATGGATTCATTTCTAAAGCCATACATCTTCCTTAAACACTAACTTGGTCTAATAACCTCTTTATGGTTCCAAGAATGCACCTAATGAAGAAACACCTATCAAGTGAGTTCTAGGCTTCATTCTTTTCTTTCATTTATGATTTTTAACTCCTTTTAAGTCTCTTAGAGTCATCACACAATTAAAACAAAGAGCCAAACTACATGTTAGGTCATATTATGGAACATATAAGGTCATCTTACTTTCTATGATTTTTAAATTTTTTCTTTCTATGATTTTTAAATTTTTTCTAAGGCTTCCTCTCATCTTCACTCATCATATATGACTTAAAAATAGGCTTGGAACAAATTAAAACTGTCCCCAGGTGTCCCAACCATACTAGGTTGAGCCTATGCTTCCTTTTGGCCTCCAAGGAATTTGCTTTATTTTCTTAATGGAAAATGCATATGGGGAGCCTTTTAGGGATCTTAGAAGCTCATTTAAACATTCATTTAGGCCCAGGAATCATTGTATCAAAACAGATTTTGCAAGGAACACTTAAAACCCTAGGTTTTCTATCTTGTAATCTAATGGTTCTTTGGTTACTTTCTTTGCATATCCTTATTCTCCTCCCTTAAATTCCTAAGATTCACCCTTGGTTCTACCTAAAATCCAAGCCCCCTTGTAGCTTCTTGAGTAGAGCAAACCAAGGAAGAAGGAGAAGAAGAAGTAGCTACCATGGAATGGAAGTTTTACCTTGTTTTCTTACTTGATTCTTCCTTTCTTTGGCCTCCTCTCTTCAAATCAAAATTTTTTCCTCTGTTCTTCCCTCAAAACAAATCCATAAACTTCAATAAAATCATAGGAAAGAAGGGGAAATGGAGGAGAAGAGGTTTGCTAAAGAAAAAGCATGAAAAATAACCAAGAATCCATACCTTTTGCCTTGTCTTTCTCCTTCTCTTCCTCTCCCCCTTGTGTGCCTCACTCTTAGGGCTCCTCCTCTAGTTTAGGGTAGAAACATATGTGGCTAAGTGAATAAGGAGGTGGGGTGTGACACCTATATAAGGAGGTTAAGAAAGACTTTTTAAAAATCTCAAATTTGCCCTTTCATTTTGGCATTTTCGTTTCTAGTTCATTTTAGCTCCTTTTTTAGAACCTTATTTTTAATTATAAAATTTAGGTTCCCAATTTAGTAAAATGCCTTTGGAATCACTCAAATCAGAGCTAAAACATTCTTGAACGAATTTGTCAAAGTCTGGGTCTACGGTCGTTGGAAGACATCTACCAGAGGGGTTTTAACTGTCCCAGAACTTCTCATGGTTTTCAGAGCCTCTAAAAACCCTGGAGAACTCAAAACTTTCATTTAAAAAGCCCTCCTGTGTGAATTCCAAAATTTTCTCAAAATTACAAAAATGTCATTATATTTTGTAAGTCTTTCGTTCAATTTTATTTCTTCATTTTAGCTCCATTTTTCTTTTTGTTTGAGCCTGGGATTCTCATTTTTAGGACTTTAGAATGCTACTTAAATTTTTTGGGACCTTAACTAATTCATTTTGGGGGACTTGCTTTGAAAACCCATATGTTTCCGTCGTTTAACAAAAATTGGACATTACAAAGAAGAAGGGGAAAGAACTCAAGCTTAAAGTGAGAAATTCAAGCTCCTTTCCGACCTCTTGCTTTATCCAACCTCTTATCCTCCTTTTCTTCTCTTTTTCTATGGATTCCAAAGCTGATATGGTTCTGTTTTGAGGTCAGCCTAAGTAGAAGAAGTGAGCTTTGGAAGGAGAGACTTGTAGCAAGTGGAAACACCTTAAGAAAGTAAGCAAATAAGGTATGTTTCATGAATTCTATTGGCTTCTTCTTGGATATTTTCCTTTGGGGTAATTTCAATCAGACCTAGCCTAATTAGGAGGAGTTAAACTCTGGCCTTTTTTTTTTTTTGATACACTTGGAAGTTAAATTCTGACCTTACCAAGAAAGGAATAAGTGTTTTAGAGTGTAGGAAGTAGGAATATGCAAATGAAATCAAAAGGGAAGCAAGGGAATTCAAGAATGTGAACTTTGGGGTTTGGAGACAAATATTAAATTCTAATTTTTCCTAGGGATAATTAGGCTTATGTAAGATATAGTATGAGCCCCTTAGACCTCTAAGAAGTTGTATATGAACCATTCCCTTCAAGAAAAATTGTAAAACTCCATAGCCTTCATACCAATGCATAGTCTCAGTGAAGCATATCCCAAGCACCTTGGGAGTATTTTAAATTTTTTTTAAGGCTTGAATAAGACTAGATATGATAGATGAACATCAAAGGAAGCATTGGTTTGTGAGATAGAGGTGTAGGCTCCATAATGAGACATAAAGAAGCAACATATAGCTAGGCTCCTTTAAATAAATGTGTGATGACTACAAGGAGTCTAAATGGAGTCAAGAGACTTAGATTGAGGGAGAAAATGGAGCCAAGATTATGAATTCCTATAGTTGCTTCATTAGGTCTTATATGGATCAATAATTGAGTCTTAGAACAAACTAAGCTTCTATAGTGTGTGTGTGAAGCCAAAGCTTGTTTCAATGATTGAACCATGTCTTATTTGATGTATTTAAGCCAAGAGAACCAAGTTCCACCTAGTTGTAAGTGTGTGACCGAGAGAGGGGAAGAATTAAGCAAAGAAAAAGCTTGTGATTTTGTTTCAAGGTAGCTCTCTAACCTTTCTCTCATGCATTGCTTGAATGTGTTCTTGTCTTTGAGTGCTTGTGTGACACCATAATTTATTAACTCCATACCCTCATATTGAAGCATAATCCCACAAGAGTATACACAATTCTAACAAAAGAGGAATAAAAATATTGCATTTTATTATGTTGCGTAGAGCCTAAAATTTTTTATTTCATGCCATGTGGGCCATGTAAACCCATCCGTATCATCTTCTATTTAAAGTATATCAATTCTACTCATATACATCATAAAAAATTCCATGAACCATGGATTTGGAGGCAAAAACCAGAAAATATACATGTTAGTTTCGAGTTCAATTGACAAGTTTCTAGTACAAATTTTGAAAAAGCATAACTAAATCTAAAAAAATCAAAATCTAGCAATCCATAGCTTTTTGTGAATCTCTGGATGTTACATTTATACTAAAAATAATTACAAGTCATAAAAAAATCATTTGGACCACATTTGATAACAAAGAAGTGACATAGGTCGGACTACCCAGTATTTCTAATATAGTTTACTGATATAAATTTTAAAAATACATATCTAATTCCAAAAAAATCCAATTCAAGCAAAATATAAGCTACAAATGTTAAATAGGGGGAAAAAATAATTCTAAACTAATTCAAAAGCTTTCAGACCCTGAAAATTGATGAAATATTAATGGAGTTCTGACCGCACCCCTGCTACTGATTTGAAACTTCAAAATTTTGGTTCTCCTTCCACAGACTTCCAATTGAGGTGCTTCTAGTTAGTGTGAGTCACTGTGAATGTCTAGTTTCTTCTTGTAAAATTTCATATTCATTGGACATCATTTGCCCCGATGAATGACAGAGATGAAGTTTCTAACCATATACATAGTGTCACTGTCAAAATTGTAAATTTTTGCTAATTTTAAAAATTCACCAAATATTCTCTAGAGTTCTAAATAATATGCATTTTAGCTTCCCAAAAATCTTTAGACAAGACCCATATGCATACCAAATTTCAGACCAAGAAGAGCTCATTTAGACAAATTTTTCTATAGCTCACACATATAGTCATTTTAGCATCATATAAGGGTCCAATTTGGTCCAAATGGTCTCCCATTGCTTCTACCACAATGGGCAAGTTTAAAAATACAAATAAATCATGTATGAGCTTCTCAAAGGTCTAAACTACCATACATCATAATTTCACTATGCCACTTGTAAGAATACACATTCCATACTAGGTTACCAAGTGGTTAAATTGCATTTTTGTCATCAATTAAGCTACCACTTTAGTTCATACACTATTCTTACATACTTTTACATTTGTTCAAGCATTTATGTCTAAAAAATAACATATACATATCCACTTTAACATTTAAATACAATAAAAGCTACATGGTTGTCAAAATAAGGCCCATCAAGCTCCTTGACTTCCACTTTTCTCTCTTTGGGCACCACCTAGACATGTTAGGCAATGGGGAGGGAAGAGTGAGATTCTAGGAATTCTAATAACCCTTCTCCCTTTCAAACACACAGAATGGATGCAAATTTCAAGTCTAAAAATGTATGCATGGCTATCTTGAACTTCATAAATATACATAAAACATTTTCTTCATTTAAGAAGTTATATATAACATACATAGGCATGCCAAGACAATGGTTTAGCCTTATCCATTCTCTTTGGAACTTTTGGACTTACCTCACCCATTTTCTCAAGGGACTTTTAACTAAATGTCACACTCTTCTAGAGACTTTTGGCTTTGTCTTACCCACTCATAAAGACTTTTTGCTCATCCTCACCTTAGCTAAGGGACTTTCGGCATCACCAAGCTCATACAAGCCAAAACATATTCATAAAGCATCTTTCAAGCACATAAACAAAGCATCATGGTGCCATGGCATGTACATACATACTAGAAACATTTTTCATAACTTAAACATACACACACATATTCAAAGACAAGAAAACACCCAACCATGCATGAGAAAAAGAAGAGAGAGCTACCTTATATATAAGAGCACACTTTATCCTTGGGAATTCCTTCCTCTCCCTTGGCCAAACACCTACAAGAAGGTGGAGCTTGATTCTTTTGGCCTAAACACATCAAATGGGATCTAATTACACTCTTGGAACAATCTCTAATGCCACACACACTCTAGAAAAACTTTGGCACTCCTATGGTTCAATTATGGTTCCATAAAGCACCTAATTAAGCAACTTTGGGAATTCATGATCTTGATTCCATTCTCTCCCTTTACTTATGACTCTTGACTCCATTTAGACTCATTGAAGTTATCACACATTCATTTCAAAGAGCCTAGCTATGTGTTACTTCATTATACTAGAATATGGAACCTATACCTCCATCACACTTTCTAGGCTTTCTAAATTTTTTCCAAAGCTTCTTCTCATGTTCTCCCATCATATATGATGCAAAACTAAGTTTGGAAGAAATTAAAACACTCCCTAGGTTTATGAACTCTCCTTGGTCGAACCTATACTCTTCATTTGCACCCATGGAGTTTTCAATTTTTCCTTGAAAAGGGAGACACTTGGGAGGTTCCCTAAAGGTCTTAGGAACTTAAACAAACACTTACATAGGCTAGGAAATTCTTGGGTCAATACAAATTTTAGGTTATGTTCACAAATCCCTAGCTTTTCTATCTTATTTTCTAATGCATTTTAATTGAATTTCTTTGCACCTACTTACTTCTCACACTCCAAAACCTATGATTCTTCCTTGTTTACGTCAGAATTTAGTCTCCCTTGGCTAGGATCTAAGTGGGACGAAATTCACACTAAAGGAAACAAGAAGAAGCAAGCATGGAAGACAACAATTTACCTTGGTTTCTAACTTTTCTCAATTGCTCTTCCAAGTGGTGAACTCCTCTTCTTCAAACTCCAATCTTCCTCCTCTGAACCAGACCCAAAACATGTCCACATCAATCAACAAAACCATAGGAGAAGAGAAGAGAAAGAGGGGAATGGGTTTAGTGAAGGAAAGAGCATGAAAAATATGGAAATCTTATACTTTTCAAGCTTCCTCTTCTTCACAAAAGCCCCCCACTTGGTGCACCTCTTGGAGCTCTCTTAGAATATGTTTGGACCAGATGCAAGTTGGTGGAGAGATCTGGGACAGAAAGGGACATGATTTATAAGCCTGGGGTCCATTTAAGTAACTTTTAAAATTTGTAATTTAGTCCCTCTTCTTGGTTTTGTCCAATTGGGCTTATTTAAACTCTTTTTTGAAAATCGTCTTTTTTATCATAAAATTTAGGTCCTCTAACTGAAAGAAACATACTATACACGTAGCAAAAATTTTAATTCGTTTCCTCTCATAGATCCGTCGACTTGATTAAACTGAATATGAGATAAAATATTACCTTTGCAGCGCGCTTTGTCCTTTCGAATCTCTGAAACTGATGTCTATGCACAGCCCTCTCTACCGGTATCCACACGAATGATCTGGCAACTTGAAAGGCATACTAGCATCTTCGTTTACCACATCCGTACGCGAATTGACAAAAAGATGATCGTCTCTCTCTAAGTATCCATACAATTTCTCTCTCTAAGTGTATGGGTGCGCTTTCTATCTTTAGGGTGATGGCTTAGGGTTTTAGAAAGCTGACTCTTTAGTGTATCTAAACCCTAGCCTACCTCTCCTTTTATAGAGGTATATTTAGATTAAATTAGTTAATTTAAATACATTATTTAAATTAATCCAAATTAATCTTAAACAAATTAGTTGGAATTCGAATTTATCTCATAAATTCAATTTTAACTAATTCATTTATAAATAAATATATATATTGAAATATATAATACAATATATATATTCATATCAAATATATATATATTTCAAATTTCTATATATATACTTATATTTCGCATTAATTACATATATATATATGTATATATATCATATATATACATATATATATATATAATTATCTTACCCTAATTAAGCGTAACATTCATCGAATCTAAACACAATTCTAGGTCCAATGAATTTGGACATTCTTGTTCAAGTTGATTCGTTCTTGGGTGCAACCCTGTAGGCCTATATGATATTGGCAGTGGGCCAACAACGTTATTGCACCTACAAGTCACCAGTGGCCTCTAACAAGACATAGTGACTACCCAAATCACATAGGGTTTGGTGATCCAATACAGCCTATTGTATAACCTTGTCACATCCCTTTTATCACACGATATCTTGATCAAGCATGAGGCATGGAAATGTCATCTTTATCTTACTCGATCATTAGTTTCTCGATTTATGTACAGACTGACAGAACGAATGGAAACCCCCTCCATCCAAGCATGGCCATGCATTTCTCAGTCTCACTCATCGAAGGGCCCAAAGATATCTCTCAGTTAACTAGAGGGACAAATTCTATCTTGACCACTCATCATCCTCTACATGGAGTCCACTATACCCGACCATAGCCTTTATAATCATCCGGTCAAAGGTGACTTTTGACAATGCCAAAACACAATATCCTTCATGTCGGAATCTATGATAATCTCAGGTATGAGGGATTAGTAACATGGTTATATATAAGGTACGCTTATGACCTAATCCATGAAGCTACCTCATGACGGGTCGATCCAGCGCCCTGTTCCCAATAGGTGCTTTTGATTTTAATTTGTATCTCCATATATGATTAACACATAACCATCAATCAAAATCATACTCATCTTAATTCATCATCGTTTCCACAATGATGATTGACTAGGGATATTTAGGATAACTAATATAATTTATCTAAGGATATAATTATTATAGAAACATGTAAATATAATAGTTGTAATAGAAAAATTTTTATTCTTAATGAAGCACAATGTTTACAAATGATTGGCCTAGGGCACAATCTCCAACACTAACTTATAAAATGTCTTTAGAATCACTCAAATTGGATTTAAAACGTTTTCGAATAAACCAGTCAAAATTGGGGTCAACCAACATTATAAAACGTCAACCGGAGGGGTTTTAACTATTCTAGAGGTTCCTATGATTTTTAGGGCCTCTGAGAACCTTAGAAAAATTATTTTTATCATTTAAAAATTCATCTTTTGAGTTTTCTAAAATGTGTCTAAAATTACAAAATACCATTACATTTTCGCTTATTTTTATCTAGTTATTTTGGCTCCTTTTTCAAAGCACCTCTAGCCTTAAATTCTCATTATTTAAGGTCTAGAATATTGTTCTCATTTTATTGGACCTTAAATAATTCTATCTGGGGGACTACCTTTTATCCGGTATGTTTCATACGTTTACGGAGAAACCAAATATTACGTTCTCATATTTTTGGAGAAGCTGGATGTTACAGCTTGTGTGTATGTTTGAACTATGAGATATGTTTCTAACTATTACTTACTTGCTATGGTACCATTATGAATCTTGAAATGAGTTTATGAATGTATTATGGCCTGAATGAATATAATGATGCTAAAAGTCCCGTAGCATGGGTGAGGATAAGCTAAAAGTCCCTAGGATTGGATAAGACAAAGTCAAAAGTCTCAATAAGAGTGATGCTAAATCAAAAGTTCCTTGAACATAGGTGAGGAAAATTCAAAAGTCCCAAGAAAGATGGGTGAGGCTAGACCAATGCCCTTAAGAGCCTATGTATGATATGTATGAGTCTCATTGACATGGAAAATGCTTTATATATGTTCACTAGTAGCCTAAATTCCATACATGTATTCTTTGACATGTTAATGCATCCATTATGTATGTTTGAAAGGGTAAAGAGCTATTGGGATTTTTGGAATCCCACTCTTCTCCCGTAAATGTCTAACCATGTCTAAATAAGTCAAGTGGTCAAAGAAATAGAGGCCAACAACCTTGAAGACCAAGACTTTGACAAAGAAGTAGTTATTTAGCCATTTTGATGACATATTGATGTCAAGATATGCAAATACATGATGTATATATGATGTAGATCATTGAATATGTCCAAATATGTATAATGATGATGTATGTACTGATTTTGGAACTATATGAATGAATATATAAGTTTTTGCCACCAAGGAACCTTTATATCCATGTGTATAATTACAAGTGACATGGTAAATATTAGCTCCATGATGATTTGAACCTATTGGCATGCTTCCATAGGCTGTAAATGTGCTTTTTGGCATGTCCAAGTGGCTATGAAATGGTAAGAAGGTAATTTGGTGCATGTTAAATGCATTTTAGACTTCAAAAGTTACCAATTTATGAGCTGAACCAATGTTTGACTAAATGGATGAGTTTTTGCATGAAATGGCCAACAAGTAAGCCTCATCTAGAGCTTTTTATAAAGTTAAAGAACACCCAATTTAGAGCTCTAGAAAAGTTATTATGATTTTTCAAAGTTGAAAAAATTTTGCATAAATGGTAATGGCACTATTCATATGGTTAGTTTCTTTCTCTTTGTCATCCAAGGGCAAATTATATCCAATGCTGATAAAATTTTACAAACATAAACTAGATATGATAAGCTTTTTATAACACTTAAGAGCACCCCAATTGGATGTCTATGAAGGGAGAACTGAATTTTTAAAGTTACATGACAGTATTAGTAATGCACCTCAACCTTTAGCACTGTTCCATCAATTTTTGTACATTAAATGTCATTTTCTTGATCTAAATTTATTTTTAGTCATTATTAGACATCTAGAACTTTCTAGAATGATATGATTTTTTTGATTTCGATTTTTCTAGAATTAGTTATGAATTTTTAAAGTTAATATGGTTTGGACATTATTTGGTATATTTTTTGGAGCATATGTGTTGGGCCTTTATAAATTATTTTTTAGGCCCTTTAGAAAACTGAAAAAAAAAGGAGGAAAATATTTCTGATGTGCCATTAATATAAGTGGATTTTGGGCCAATTATTGTCAAAAGGGACGTTTTTGTATGAAAAACATTTTTAGACTCTTTTTGGCCAAATTTTGGATCTTTTAAGCTATAGGCCTTACACAAAATGATTTGTTTAGTTCTTTGTACTCGTTTTTTGGATTATTTTGTCATTAATTAGTGGGCCACATTAAGTTTTTGGTCTAATATAAATTGTGAATATTATAATGCCATTCAATTTGTCCAAAAAATTTGGTAACATTATTTGGGATAATTTGAGTTAATTTTGGGTAATATTGATAACCCTTTTGTCAAAAATTATTTTATGGTACCATTTAATTTATGCCTAATTTTGGATAATCAATTTTTAGGCAATAATTATGACACATTTAGGATAAATTAAAAGGAGGGTTTTAATTAATTAATTAGTTACATTTTTGCATGATTGATTAATTGATTAATTGTTTAAATTCTCATTATGAAATGTTTGTTTATGCATTTATATTTGGTCATATATAGACATTTAATTTTAAGATTTCATGTAATATATATATAATTTTAGCTTAATTAAAGTTTAGTCACACCCTTTAATTATTCTAAAATTGTAAATTAGGTTTTGAAATTAAATTAAAGATCACATAAAAGAAATGACATAAATTTGTAATTAATATATTGAATATGACAATCATCATCCTAAAGGGATGTTATAATATTTCATATGATTAATTAGGGTAGGGTAATAAATTTTCTTTTTTTCTTGATTTTCCTATAGAAATTACAATAAGGGATATAATTTGTTAGTCTCATCATGTTTGTACATGACTTGATTAAATAAATCTTAGATAAGCAATTTTGTTATTGGTAGATTTATGATTTGAAAGACATGTTCTACATTGGTAGGACATGTCATATGAAATATTTAATTACCTTAAAATTTTCACATAGCATGTAATTATTTGTAACTTATCAACTTCTAAACATTTGTGATTTCCAAGTTTCTAAATTAAATGGTGATAACTATAAAGTCTAGAATGAGAAAATTTTTCTCCAATTAAGGCAGATGGACATTTATCATGCTATTAGAAAGGATAAGCCTCCAATGCTCATGAATATTAGTAATAGAATTTGATCTTTATGAATACTGGGAGCGATCCAATCACTCAGTATGATATATATATATATATATATTAAGACTAAGCTATCTACCAGCATTCATGAATTGATTAGAGAATATGAAAATGATTGGGACTTGCTTAAGGCCATTGATGAATAGTTCAAGACCTCAAATAAGTCCCTATTAAGCATTCTAATGACCATATTAACAACTTTGAAGCTTATCGATGTCAATGGTGTATGAAAGCACATCATGCAAATAAGGTATATAGTGGCTTAGTTAAAACCATTCGAGTTAAGATGTCTGAATTCTTCCTAGTGCACTTTATTTTGATATCTCTTCTATCTCAGTATAGGGCTTTCAAGGTCTCTTACAACACACAGAAGGAGAAATCTTAAGTAAATCAATTACTAACCATGTGTATTCAAGAAGAGGAAAGGCTTTTTGCAGAAATGAAAGAAAGTGCATATATAGCGACACAAGGAAAGAGTAAAAGGCAAGCCAAAGCGAAGGGGAAGGGTAAGGTGTCACACTATACATAGCTATCAATAATTTTACATCACAATTGGTCAAAAGGATTTATTTTTATAATTTAAGAACTTTTAGCAGTGGATTTTACTGTCATTAAAAGCCCAATTAATTCATCAATAGCTAAATGGACCATATGAACTTACCATATTTATTTTCCACCCATAACATATGTGCTCAATTAGAAACATCCCAATTTAAAGCTCAAAACTCGGGTCCAAGCCATGCAACACAAAACGGCATCTCCTTTGGCAATTTCCAAGAATTCTATAATCTGATATGAACTTTGAAAAATCATAATTAATTATATAAAAATCAAAAATCATACAAATTAAATCATTCTAGAAAGCTACAGATGTTCTCTAACTACAATAAAAAGTTTAGATCAAAACAACCAAGTTTGGTATACGAAAATTGATGACACAATATATCAGGTCATTAATGCATCCTACAGCAAAACCTAAATTTTAAAATTTCATATCTCCCTCTACATAGATCCAAATGAGGTGCTCTTGGTGGTTATAGAAAGCTTATGATGTCTACTTTATTCCTATAAAATTTCATGAGTATTGAATTCTATCTAGACTACAAATGATACAGAAATGCAAACTAACTATATAAACAGTGACTGCGACAATTTTACATAATGTAGCCAAATTTAAAAAATTCATAATAAATTCTCTAGAGCTCCAAATTAGGTTCTATTTAGCTTTGTGAAAATGCCTCTATAAGACCTATAATCATGCCAAATTTCATGCACAAAATCATCCATTTGGATAGTTTACAGTTCAGCTTAAGATTATGTAAATTTTGAAACTACAAAGGGGTCAAAATTGCACCAAATGGTTTTCTAATCATTTCACAACCATTTGAGCACATCCAAAAGCATATACACAGCCTATGAGAGCATCCAAAATGGTCCAAATCATCATATATCTCAAAACCACTTTCCTACATGACTTTATACACACATGCATCAAGGCTCCATGATGTCAAATTCTCACATACTCATTCATTTGACTTCAAAACTTATATATATATATATATCATAGTTACATACATTTAAACATGCTCAAGGGTCTATATCACATATACATCATATGGTTATAAACTTTGACATCAAAATACAAAATTTTCTATTCTATTGTCAAAGTCCTATCCTTCAAGGTGCTTGGCTCCCATTTCTTATTCTTTGAGTTTCACTTAGACATGGTTAGACATATGTGGAGAAGAATGAGATTTAAAGAATCCTAATAGCTTTTTACCCTTTCATACATACATATATGATGCATTTACATGTCAAAGAATGCAAGCATGTCATACAAACTTCTAATAAGCATACATAAGCATATTTCCATATTACATAGACTTATACAAACCAAAAATAGGTTTTAAGGGATATTGATCTAGACTTACCCAATTTTTTTGGGACTTTTAGATTTGCTTCACCCGTTTTTAGGGACTTTTGACTTAGCTTCACTGTTTCTTGAGACTTTTGGTTTTGTCTCACCCATTTATAGGGACTTTTGGCTTATCCTCACCCATTCTAAGGGACTTTTGACACAACCATATCCATTCAAGCCACTTTGCATTCAAAAAATATATTTCAAGAAGCATAATGGTACCATTACATGTAATCAATGGCTATGAACATATCTCATGGTTCAAACATACACACAAGCATTCAATGACACTTAGCATCCAAGGAATGCATACAAGAAAGGTTAGAGAGCTACCTCAAGTTAAGAATCACACTTTTCCCCTTAAGATTCTCTTTTTCCTTCTCGGCCACACATACATAACTAGGGGGATCTTGATTTGTTTGCCCTAGACACATCAAACAAGATACAATTCAATCATTAGAACTAATTCTAGCTTCATATAAACTTTATGCAAGCCTACTTTCTCTTATAACATCAATATGTTCCATATAAGAGCATAATGAAGAAACCCTTAGAATTCATGATCTTGGCTCCAATTTCTCAATCATTCTCAGTCATATGACTCCAATTAAATTCATTAAAGTCATCTCCAAATAAATTCAAGGAGGTTAAACTCAAATTGCTTCTTTATGCCTTAAAATGGAGCTTAAACTTCCATCTTATAAACCATGGCTTCCAAATTCAAACTAATAGTTTCCTTAGTGTTTATTAATCATATTTAGATCATTTCTAACCTTGGAATCAAAGAAAAATCTCCCTAGGTGTCACTTCCCCTCTTGGCTAAGATGCTCACACATAATGGAAGCTTATGGGATTTTTTTGTCTTCTTAGAGAATTTACCATCATGAAACTTCCTAGATGTCTTAAGAACTTAAACACACTCTTAGATAACCTAAATTATCATTAGAAAGCTTCATAAATTCCTAAGAGCATTCAAAACCCCAATGACCATACTTTGTAATCTATTGGTTTCCTTTGAATTTTAATTGTTCCATTTGGTTTTCCATGCCTCAAAGCCTTACTTACTATCAAGTATAAATCAAAAATAAGCCCCTAACATATGGTCTCAATTCTGGCCAAAAATAGGAGGGAGAAGAGAAGCCAAGAGGAAGCAATATAACCATAATTTCTTACCTTGTTTGCTAGCTTTTCAAAGGTGCTTTCCTATGCTTCCAAGAGCTCTCCCAATTTCTCTCCTCCTGTTACTGAACCAGCCACCAAACATCTCCAAATTAATCACCAAAACTATAAGAGAAGAGAGGAGAAGGGATTTAGTGACGGAGAAGACATGAAAAACTAAAGAATTCTTACACCTTTCAAAGCTTCTTCTTCCTCCCTTGTCCTCCCTTTTTGTGCGCCTTCAAGGTTGGAGCTTGAATCTATTTTGGAGTGAAGCTAAGTCAGTTAGAAAGCTAGGACATATTGGGACATTTTTAAGAAGAAAGGGATTCATTTCATACTTTTTCAAAATTCCAATTTATTCCTTCTTCTTACTTCTTTCCATTTGGGTTTATTTCAACTCCTTTTTAAGAACCATTTTTTCCATCATGAAATTTAGGTTTTCTAATTCATAAAACGCCTTTGGTTTTACCCAAATTAGATTTAAAACCTTCCTAAACAAATCCATCAAAATTTTAGTCAATTGACACTCTAAATTAGATACCAGAGGGGTTTTAACCATTCTAAGGGTTCTTATAGTTTTTAAGGCCTCTGAGAACCCCAAGAAACTCAAATTTTCCATTTAAAGATCCCTTCTTTATGTTTTCTAAAAAGTGCCCAAAACTACGAAAATGCCAATGATTTTCATCTAATTTTATTTAGTTACTTTGACTTTGATTTTTGGGTATCTTAAGCTTTGTATCCTCATTTTCAATTTTCTAGATTATTATCCTAATTTTATTTGGCCTTAAATCTTTCTATTTAGGGACATCCTTTAGTAATTCCCTTAGTTTAGGACTTTTTAGAATAAACGAGTATTACATTTCTCCCCTCCCCCTTAAATAAAATTTCGTCTTTAAAATTTAAATATGTACCTTATGGAAATAGCTTTGGATGCTTCTTTCTCATTTCTTCTTCTAGCTCCCAAGTAGCTTTCTCAAGAGATAGCCTTTTCTAAACCACTTTCACCAGTAGTATTGTCTTGTTCCTTAACTACTTTAGTTTAACATCTACAATTCGATCTGGTGATACTATATAAGATAGATTGTCCTGTAAATACACATTTTCATATTTTATGACTTGTGAGGGGTCAAGCTTGTAGTTTTTGAGCTAGGATACGTGGAAAACATTGTGTATTTAGCTTATATTTGGGGGAAGGGCAAGTCTGTAGGTTACAAGTCAAACTTTATCAAGAATTTGGAATGGATTTATGTATTTTGGACTAAGCTTTCTATTCTTAATAGACCTACCTATCCTTGTGACTGGAGACACTCTGACAAATACATGGTCTCCAGCCTCAAACTCTAAAGGCCTTTTCCTTTTATCTACATAACTCTTTTGTCTACTTTGAGTTATTAAGAGTATCTTTCTGATAGTTTCTATTTGTCTTGAGGTTTGGTCTACTAATTTTGAGCCTATAAGGCTCCTCTCTCCAAGCTCAACCCAATACACTAGAGACCTACACTTCTTCCCATATAATGCCTCATATGGTGCCACCTAAATACTAGAATGATAACTATTATTATAGGCATACTCCGCTAGAGGCAAATAGGTATCCTAGTTACCCTTTAGCTTTAAGACACAAGCCTTAAACATGTCTTATAGGGCTTAAATGGTTCTTTCTGTACAACCATCTGTCTAAGGGTGATAGGTTATGCTAAATCTTAATTTGGTTCCTAAGGCATCCTATAATAATCTCTAGAAATTCAAAGTGAATCCGAGATCTTTGTCTAATACTATACTCCTAGGTACACCATATAATCTCACTATTTCCCTTATGTACAACTGGGCTAACTTATCTAGGGTGTAAGTGGCTTTCATTGCTAAGAAATAAGCTAATTTAGTTAATCTATCCACTATCACCCAGATAGCATCATGCCTCGATGATGTCCTGGGTAATCCCATGACAAAATTCATATCTATACTATCCCATTTTAACTCGAGGATATCTAGGGGCTGAAGTAACCCAACTGGCTCTAGTGTTCTATCTTAACTTTTTAACATACTAAAGACTGGGAGACATTCTCAGCTATGTCAATTTTCATTTCAAGCCACTAAAACATTTTCTTTAAATCATAATGAATTTTGTTACTACCTGGATGAATGGTGTTGTGTGCCTCTTCTAGTATTCTTTCTTTTAGTTTTGAGTTTCTAAGCACATACAGCCTATTTATGTACTTCATTACTCCATCCTCAGACAAATTGAAATCTAAAGTGCTACCTTAGGACATGTGGGCTCTAATTTTTCTCACATATTCATTCTCTTGCTGGGCTTCTCTTATTTGGTTTCTAAGGTCACTTTTTATTCCGATTTCACTCATCAACAACTTCCTAAAATACACCTGACATGAGAGATTCATATCTTCGAATCTATCAATGAGTTTTTGCTCTCTCAACATCATGTAGGCCATGTGTAAAGATTTCCTACTCAATGGATCTGCGACCACATTAACCTTACCTGGATGGTATTTTAAGGTGAAATCATAGTCCTTTAGGAATTCTAACCATCTTTTCTGCTTCATGTTCAACTCTTTCTGTTCAAATAGATACTTAAGGTTTTTATGGTCACTATGTATCTCTATGTATGCACCATATAAATAGTGTCTCTATATTTTCAGAGTAAACACCACTACTGCTAGCTCTAAATCATAAATAGGATAGTTCTCCTCATGTGGTTTCAATTGTCTAGAAATATAAGCTGCCACTTTGTCTCCCTGCATAAGTACACATCTTAACCCTTTCTTAGAAGCATTGTTGTAGCCTACAAAAGTCTCTATAGGGTCACGGATCACCAAAAGGGAGGCCGTGGTCAATCTACCTTTAATTTCTAGAAACTCTGTTCACATTTCTCATCCCACATGAATGATACATTCTTTCTAGTGATCCTAGTCAGTGGTATAGCTATCTGAAAAAAGCCCTAAATAAATCTCTTATAATAACCTACTAAACCTAGGAAACTCCTTATCTTTGTCACTATTCTAGGTCTCTCCCACTGAAGTACTACCTCTATTTTATAGGGATCTATTGCGATCCTTTCCTGGGAGATCACATGGCCAAGGAATTTCACCTCAGTGAGCCTTACTAAGTTTAGCATATAATTACTTTTCTCTCAGGGTTTCTAGGGCTAATCTCAAATGTTGTTCATGCTCTTCTCTACTCTTAGAATAGATGAGAATATCATCTATGAAGATAACTACAAACCTATCTAAGTATGGTCTAAACACTCTATCCATGTAATTCATAAATACCGCAGGTACCTTTATCAACCCAAAGTGTATAACCAAAAACTTATAATGCGTATATCTTCTTCTAAAGGCTGTCTTAGGAATATCCTCAGCATTAATCTTAAGCTAATGATATCCTGACCTAAGGTCAATCTTAGCAAATACAGATGCTCCTACTAGCTAATCTAGGAGGTCATCTATCTTGGGAATAGGGTATTTATTCTTAATTGCAATCTTATTGAGTTTCCTATAATCTATACATAGTCTAAGGCTCCCACCCTTCTTTTTTACACATAGAACTGGAACTCTCCACAGTGAGACACTGCGTCTAATAAACCTTTTTCTAAAAGTTTTTCTATCTATTTCTTTAGCTCTGCTAGCTCAGTAAAAACCATCTTATACAGGGCCTTAGACACTAGATCTACTCCTATTACAAGATCTATAATGAACTCTACTTCTCTATCAGGGGATAGTCTGCTAATTTTCTTAGGAAACACCTTTGGGAACTCTTTCATTATATAGATCTCATTTATATGCTCTTCTTCCTTAGCCTGTAATGAAAAGAAGAATAAGAACCCCTGACAACCATGTTCTAGTGATCTCTCAGCTTGGGAGGTGGTCATGAAAACTAGCTCAATCCTAATATTAGGCACAACTCTACATTTAGGTAAAGTAATATACCTGTTATAGCAATCAAGTATGGCATTATTTGTAGACATCCAATTCATTCCAATGATCAAGTCAATATCAATCAAAGACATACAAATCAAATCAAGTATGGTAAAACAATGATTAAACTGGACTACACAATTTAGGCATGCATGGGAGGTAATGGCTTAATTTTCTATGGGAGTGGATACATGTAAATCATAGGGTAAAGTACACATACTTAGATCCAACCTCCTAACACAGTCATAGAATATAAAAGAATGACTAGCACTCAAATCAAATAAAGCATTTACAATACAATCATTAATCCTAATAGTATCTTGGATCAGGCTCAGGGATATGTTAGTCTCTTGCTGTGTCAAGACAAATACTATCCTGAGTCTGAGGTCTGGGGGTAGGAGCTACCTCCTTCTACTGTGTGTAATCTCTAGCAATATGCCCTAATTTACCATACCTGTAGTACACATTTTGGCTTGCATAATATGGCCTGCCTCCATGATTTATGCCACATTAGGTGCAGGCTGCTGAAGTGGAACTACCTTTAGTAGACTGAGTTAGTTTCTTTCTACCTTTCCCTATTTGATTCCACTATCCTCTGCCACCTCTTTTACTACTACCGGTGGCTTGTATCTACTCATGTGGCCTCTTGTTATCAGGGACGAAAGGTCTTGCACTAGAGACTACTTGCATCATTCTCAAGTTTGCCTCTGTGACCCTGCACACCTCCACTAGGACGTTGAAGTCCTTGATTCTCTAGCAAACTATCCTGTCTATGATCTATGGTAGCAACCCCTTCTCTAGCTTGTCTGTTCTCCACCTTTCATCATCATACTTCTGAAGGTAAGAGGAATATCTAGAAAGCTCTAGGAACTTAGCCACATACTAATTTACTGACATTTCTTCCGTTTACCTTAGGAGGACAAATTCTGATTCTTTCTGATCTCGAATAAAATTGGGGAAGTATTGCTCATAGAAATTCTATAAAAATGTTTCCCAATCAATTGGGAGGTTCTTGGACTTAATCAATGGTTCAGTACTTCTCCATTAATAATCTACTTCTTTTTCTAGTTACAAAATGGCCATCACGGCCTTCTGCTCAGATGTGCACTTCATAACCCTAAATATCTTCTCCAAATGCATAATCCAAGCCTTAGCTTTCTCTGTATTTAATTCACCATCAAAGGCGAGAGGCCTGAACTTTCTGAACTGAGCTATGGTATGCTATGTAGAAGGCTGTTGTGGGGTACGAGGCATCTGAGCTGGTGGAGTCTGTGAGGTATGCGGGTGCTAGCCTGAAGGGACCACCTTTGAATTCTTAGGATGATTTGAGTGCTGTGGCGGAGGAGGAGCATGCCTCTCACTGTCTCTTTGAGCAATCCATTCTTATAATTGCATGATCATGGCTTGCTACTGATCTAGGCGATTCATAATAGCCTGCAAGGCTCTCGCCATAGGATCACTGGGCTCTGCTCTAGCCTTTCTGGGCTCCACTCTAGCCACTCATGGGGGCTTACCTCTCCTGGTGTTCACCATCTTTTCTGAAACAATTTAAACATAGTTTAGCATAACCTAGGAACACATGCCACCACTAGCACTCAATTCATCAGCATATGCATCATACATAATTGGCAAGTCACATTCTCAAGCCATAACCCACACTAAAATGCTTGAACCTTTGCTCTGATACTAAAAATGTCACACCATACATAGCTAGCAATAATTTTACATCATAATTGGTCAAAAGGATTTATTTTCATAATTTAAGCACTTTTGGCAGCGGATTTTATCGTCATTAAAAGCCTAATTAATTCATTATTAGCTAAATGGACTATATAAGCTTACCATATTTATTTTTCATCCATAATACATGTGTTAAATTAGAAAAATCCTAATTTAAAGCTCAAAACTTGGGTCCAAGCCATGCAACACAAAATGGCATCTCATTTGGCAATTTTCAAGAATTCCATAATCTGATAGAAAAATCAAAATCATGCAAATTATACCATTTTGGAAAGCTAAGGATGTTCTCTAACTACCATAAAAATTTTAGATCAAAATAACTAGATTTGATTCACAAAAATTAATGGAATAGTACATCAGGTCACTGATGCATCCTACAGTAGAACCTAAATTTAAAAAATTCATATCTCCCCTTACACAAATCTAAATGAAGTCCTCTCAATGGATATAGAAATATTATAATGTCTACTTTATTCCTATAAAATTTTATGAGTATTGGATTTCATTTGATTAAAGAATGACGCAAAAATGCAAACTAACCATATGATCAATGTTGGGATAATTTTGCATAATTTAGCCAATTTTGAAAATTCATAATAAATTCTCAAGAGATCTAAATTAGGTGCTTTTAGCTCAGTGAAAAGATCTAGATGAGACCTATAATCGTGCCAAATTTCATACACAAAATCATCCATTTGGTCAGTTTGTGGTTCAGCTCAAGATTATGTAAATTTTGGAACTACAAAAGGGTCAAAATTTCACCAAATGGTCTTCTACTTATTCCACACCCATTTGAGCACATCCAAAAGCATAAACACAACCTATGAGAGTATTCCAAATGGTCTAAAATATCATACATCTCAAATCACTTTCCTACATAACTTTATACACATATGCATCAAGGCTTCATGATGTCAAATTCTCACATACTCATTCATTTGACTTCAAAATTGATATATACATCATAGTTACATACATTTGAACAAGCTCAAGGCTCTATATCACATATATATGGTTACAAATTTGACATCAAAATACAAAATTTCCTACTCTATTATCAAAGTCCTATGCTTCAAGGTGCTTGCCTCCCATTTCTTATTCCTTGAGCTTCAGTTAGACATAGTTAGACATAAGTGGAGAAGAGTGAGATTTAAAGAATCTCAATAGCTCTTTACCCTTTCATACATATATATATGATGCATTTACATGTCAAAGAATTCAAATATGTGATAAAAACTTCTAATAAGCATACATGAGCATATTTCCATATTACATAGACTTATACAAACTAAACATAGGCTTTAAAGGATATTGGTCTAGCCTTATCTAATTTCTTTAGGACTTTTGGATTTGCCTCACCCACTCTTAAGGACTTTTGACTTAGCCTCACTCTTTCTTGAAATTTTTTGCTTTATCTCACCCATTCATAGGGACTTTTGGTTTCTCCTCACCCATTCTAAGGAACTTTTAATACAACCATATCTATTCAAACCACTTTACATTCAAAAATACATTTCAAGAAGTATAATGGTACCATCACATGTAATCAATGGGTATGAACATATCTCATGGTTCAAACATATAAACAAGCATCAAATGACACTCAAGCATCTAAGGAGTGCATGCAAGAAAGGTTAAAGAACTACCTTAAGTCAAGAAACACACTTTTCCCCTCTCTTTCTCCTTCTTGGCCACATACACACAACTAGGGGGATCTTGATTTGTATAGTTGAGACACATCAAATAAGATACAATTCAATCATTAGAACTAATTTCAGCTTCACATAAACTCTATGCAAGCCTACTTTCTCTTATAACATCAATATTGTTCCATATAAGAGTATAATGAAGCAACCCCTAGGATTAATGATCTTAGCTCTAATTCCTCATTCATTCTAGGTCATATAGCTCCAATTAAACTCATTAAAGTCATTTCCAAATCAATTCAAGGAGGTTAAACTCAAGTTGTTTCTTTATACCAGAAAAATGGAGCTTCAACTTTCATCTTATAAACCATGGCTTCTAAATTCAAACCAATGGTTTCCTTGGTGTTTATTAATCATATCTAGACTATTTCTAACCTTAGAATAAAAAAAAAATCTCCCTAGGTGTCACTTTCCCTATTGGCCAAGATGCTCACACATAATGGAAGCTTATGGGATTTTCTTAGTCTTACTAGAGAATTTGCCATCCATGAAGCTTCCTAGATGTCCTAAGAACTCGAACACACTCTTAAACAACCTTAATTACCATTCAAAAACTTCATAAATTCCTAAGAGCATTCAAAACCCTAATAGTCACACTTTGTTATCTATTAGTTTCCTTTGAATTCTAATTGTTCCATTTGGTTTCCCATGTCTCAAAGCCTCACTTACTATCAAGTATTGATAAGTATGAATTATATATATATATTATTCTCCTTATCTTAAACATTTTAATAGTTAAATAAGGCTTAATGGATTTACTTAGATGGAATTTAAGTTTAGTAGCGATCTTTTACACTTTAGGAATTAAATCACAAAATCTTGGACTTTTAATACATAAATCTTTTTAAATAAATTTTGTGAGTATTTCTATTTCATTTTTTTCCATTCTTTTTGTGCATATTTTCAATGCAAAATTGAACTTGAATAAAAATTTATTGAAGGAAAAATGAAGGCTTTATGTGTACAATTTGAAAGGGAAATTTACAAGAGAGGCTATGGTTCTTTGAACGTGGGAAGGATGCAAGAGGAATGAGCACTTGAACAAGGAGCTATTGGTTTATAAAGAAAGGGAAACAAGTGTGAGAAACTCAAGCAAATGGATGAAAAAGCTCAGCTGAGGCAGCTTACGTGTTGAGATAAGAAGTAGATGCATGAATGCAGAATCTTTACGTGGAAGTTATGGGCTGCAACATAAATAAACAGAAAACACATTAAAAGCGAGATGGAGAAGAAGAAGCTACGTGGTGAAGGAGAGGGAGTTTCGCATTAACTCACACAGCAGCCAAAATGGAGGAAAGAGCGTGAAGAAGCCAAGCAGAATGCATAAAGGACACTGGAGTAAAACGAGCCACAAGTTTCTGGTTTAAGAAAGAAGAAGCTTGAAAGGAGCTTGGTTTTGACGTAAAAGGAGACTGCATGAGGAAGCACAAGCTGGAGAAAAGTAGTTCGCGTTGAAGAATTACATGGGGAAATCACGTACGAGGAAGCTCAACGCTGTGCAGAACACATGGAAGAAAGTGAGCAGAAATAGAGAAGAAGCTTGCATGAGCTACAGTTTCAACGTAAAAAGCAAGTAAAGAAGACCGCCTTTGTTTGAAAAAAACATGAAGAGCAGTACATGGACTGGATGGAGCATGAAGAAAAGAGCAAGACGTGGTGAAGAAGGTTGAGAAGACGCTGTAGTTGAGCAAAGGGAAGAAGCTACGTCTTTAGCTCAAGAAAAGCGAGCTGAACGAGAAGAATGTGCAGCAGCTGAAGGGAAGGAAGACGCTAGAGCTGACGTGATTGCTAAAATGGCTACAGCAGAAAAGAACAGAGCAAGACGTGGAAATGAGTAAGAGAAGCAACCAACGTTGTGCCTGGGAACAGAAGCATGGAGAAAACAAATGAAGACGTAGGGCTGATGCAAAAGGAACGAAGAAAAGAAGAAGGAAGCAACGGGTTGGTGAGCAGAAAAAAACAATAAGCTTCGAGCTTGCATGGGACGTGAAAAACTAATGAGGCAGCAGCAGAAACAAAGCCACTCAAGTATCAACCAGAAGTAGACCCCCAACATATGGTCTCAATCCTGGCTGAAAATAGGAGGAAGAAGAGAAGCCATAAGGAAGCAACATAACTATAATTTCTTACCTTATTTGCTAGCTTTTCAAAGGTGCTTTCCTATGCTTCCAAGAGCTCTCCTACTTTCTCTCCTCCCTTTATTGAACCAGCCACTAAATATGTCCAAATTAATTACCAAAACCATAGGAGAAGAGAAGAGAATGAGGAGAAAGGGTTTAGTGAAGGAGAAGATATGAAAAACTAAAGAATTCTTACACTTTTCAAAGCTTCCTCTTCCTCCTTTAGCCTCCCCTCTTGTGCACCTTCTAGGTCAGAGCTTTAATTTGTTTTGGAGTGAAGCTAAGTCGATTAGAGAGGCTGGACAGATTAGGACATTTTTAAGAAGCAAGGGGTTCATTTAAGACTTTTTCAAAATTCCAATTTAGTCCTTCTTCTTACTTCATTCCATTTGGGTTTATCTCAACTCCTTTTTGAGAATCATCTTTTCCATCATGAAATTTAGGATTTCTAATTCATAAAATGTCTTTGGTTTCACCTAAATTAGATTTAAAACCTTCTCAAATAAATTAGTCAAAATTTTAGTCAATTGACGCTCTAAATTGGATATTGGAGGAGTTTTAACCATTCTAGAGGTCTTATAGTTTTTAGAGCTTTTAAGAACCCTAAGAAACTCAATTTTTCTATTTAAAGATTCCTTCTTTGCGTTTTTCTAAAAAGTGCCCAAAATTATAAAATACCACTGATTTTCATCTAATTTTATTTAGCTACTCTGGCTTTGGTTTTTGGACATTTTAAGCTTTTCCTCATTTTCAATTTTTTAGATTATTATCCTAATTTGGCCTTAAATCTTTCTATTAAGGGGATCTCCTTTAGTAATTCTCTTATTTCAGGGCTTTTTAGAATAAACGGGTATTACATAAGGTAGCTATTCAATCTGGCATAAAGAAGGAGTCCAAGTGCTTCTTTTGTAGGAAGAAGAGACATATGAAAAAGGACTAGCTTAAGTTCAAGGCTTAGCTTGATGAAAAAGATAACTCAATCTATTTCTCTTACTATAAATCTAATATGGCAGATGTTAGTAGTAATACATAGTGGATTGATCTAGTTCTATAATCGATATCTCAAATAATTTGTAGGGTTTTCAAAATCAAAAGAAGCTAGTGGCCAATGAGTAGTTCATTTATTCTAAAAATAAGATGGGCACACAAATAAAATTTATAAGAACATACAGATTAGTGCTTGATACTAACTTTGTTTTTATTTTAAAAAGGACCTTTTATATACCAAGTTTCTCAACAAACTTGATTTTTATATCAAAACTTGTGCCATTTAAATGGTCCCTTAAATTTTCAAACAATATGTTCAAGTTATTTTATAAATCTAATATTGTTGAGAATGGTATAATGTGTGATGGTCTTTTTCAAATTCAATTACAAGACAATACCTCTTATGATTCAATCCATATTTCTAACAACATAGGTATTAAGAGATATGTTACTAATAAAGATTTCTCTATATTGTGGCACTAAAGACTTGACCATATCTTAACAAAAAGGGTGAAAATTTTGGTAAATGATGGAGTACTCAATAAGGGAAAGTAAACTAATAAGACCAAGAAAGGTGCTAAGAGGAGCTCTGCCATATTAGAAATTATACATACAGATATCTATAGTCTAGATATAGACTCTAATAGTTAAAAATAATTTATCACATTTATTGATGATTACTCATGGTACATATATCTCTATTTACTTAATAATAAGAATGAGACACTGGATACTTTTAAGGAATCTAAGGCAAAAGTAGAGAATCAATGTGGTAAACAAATTAAAAGTGTGAGATCAAATAAAGGTAGTAAGTACTGTGGTAGATACACTGAAAATGGATATACACCTAGTTCATTTACTAAATTTCTTCAAGAACATGGGATTCTTGCTCGATGTGCCATGCTTAGTTCTCCAGACCAAAATAGTGTAGTTAAAAAAAGAAATCAAATATTGCTGGACATGATGCGGAACTTGCTAGGTAGCTCCAAGCTTCTTAAATCCTTGTGCACTAAGTCCTTAAAGACAGCCATGTATATTTTTAACTAAGTTCCAACCAAAGCTATTAAGAAGAAATCATTTGAGTTATTTAAAAGTTAGAAACCAAGTTTAAGACATATGCATCTTTGGGGATGCCCATCTAAGATAAGGATTTATAATCCATAAGAAAAGAAGTTAGATCTAAGAACCATTACTGGTTGCTTTATTAGGTTTGCTGAAAAGTCCAAGGGATATAGAATTTATTGTCCATCTTATAACACTAGGATTGTGGAATCAAGAAATGTAAAGTTTCTTAAGAATGATTTGATTAATGGAAGTGATCAAACTCAAAGTTTAGATTTTGAGAATGATTAATATAGTTATTAAGCTTCCATAACAAATAATAGATTGATTATGATTCATATCCTCAAGTACAAATAGGTATTGAATGAATAGTCACTAAGGATCTATAAACTATTAACCATGACCAAGTTGATTTGATTGTTGAATAGCTTCCAAAAATTAATGAGTAACCAATTAACTCGTGCTCCCCAAGAGAATCTTAAACCAACATTAAGAAGATCAATTAGGATAAGGAGTTATTCCTAGTGATTATACTATTACCTATAAGAATTTGACTATACTATTGAAGCCAAGGATGATCCTGAGACATTTGCATAAGCCATCAGTTCTAGAAAATATGAATTATGGCACAATACTATGAAAGAAGAGATGGATTCTATGGCGTTTAACAAAGTTTGGGATTTTGTCAAATTGCTTGATGGTTCTAGGGCCATTGTACAAAAATGGGTTTATAAAACTAAAAAAGGCTTATTAAGCAACATTGAGAGATATAAGACAAGACTTCTGGCCAAGAAATTCATTCAAAGAGAAGGACTTAATTACACAAAGGCTTTTTCTCTTGTATTTAAGAAAGATTCCTCTCGTTTAAAAATGACATTGGTGGCCCATTTTGATTTAGAATTACATTACATCAATGTAAAGATGACATTCCTTAATAAAAAAAACTAGAGGAAGAGGTATATATATGGAAAATTTAAAGGATTCTCTCCTAGTGCTGATGAGCATTTAGTGTGCAAATTTAAGAAATCCATATATGGATTGAAACAAGCTTTCCGCTAATGGTACTTGAGGTTTCATGATGTCATTTCCTCATTTGAATTATGGAAAATGTCATGGATCAATGTATATATTAGAAGGTTAGTGAAAGTAAAATCTGTTTCCTTATGCTATATGTGAATAATATATTACTTGCAACCAATGATAAAAGGGCTGTTATACAAGGTGAAATAATTTCTCTCTAAGAATTTTGATATGAAGAATATAGGTGAGGCAACTTATGTCATTAGCATTAAAATGCATAGACATAGAAGCCATTGCGTTGGGATTATCACAAGAAACCTATATCAATAAGGTGTTAAAGAGATTTCAGATGAAAGATTATTTATTAAGTGTAGCACCCATTGTGAAGGGCAACAACTTTAGACAACTTCAATTTTAAACCAATGTCCAATAAATGATCTAAAAAGGGAATAAACGCATAACATTCCATATGTTTCAACCACCAAAAGCCTTATGTATGCTCAAGTTTGCACAAGACCTAACATTGCTTTTGAGGTTAGAATGTTAAGCAAAAATTAAATTAATCTAAGAGTGGATCACTAAAGGAGGTTATAAGATATCTTAAGGGTACAAAGGACTAGATGCTAATATACAAATAGATTGAGAATCTTCAGGTAGTCAACTACTTAGATTTGGATTTCATCAAATGCACTGATTCACAGAAATCAATATCATGCTACATTTTCATGTCCATCGATGAAATCATTTCTTGGAACAGTGCAAAGCAAACTTTGACCACTACTTCTACCATAAAAGTTAAGTTTGTATTTAATTTTATGTAACTTCACATAGTGTATGGCTTAAAGACTTTATTTTTGTGCTTAGAATTGTGAATTATATTTCTAAGTTATTAAGAATGTATTGTGACAACTCAACTACTATTTTTCTAGCTAAGAACAATAATAGTAGAAGTCAAAGTAAGCACATTGGCATAAAGTACTTAGTCATTCAAGAACGTGCTAAGGAAAATAAAGTAATCATTGAACACATTAGCACTAAGTTGATGATCGCTAATCCTTTAACTAAAGGCATTCCACCAATAGGGTTTAAAGATCATGTATCTAGAATAGGACTTAGTTCCATATTGAGTTTTTTTATGTATATATCATTTATAATAAAGCTCCTATTCAGTTTAAGTTGTTTTCTCATTTGTGTGTATATTTATGTTTTGAGAATAGTAATATTAAGAGAATCCAAAATAAGCATAAAACTTATGCATTAAATTATAGTGGGTTAAGGAAGTTAAATACATTGTAACACATAGAAGGTAATACTCACCTACAAAGGACTTATCGCCATGATTTATGTATATAATCTCCTCCTTGGGATTTATTTGGTGAGTTTGAATTTTGAGAATTATCATGGATATGTTGCGAGGACCAAGTGGGAGAATGTGAATCTTAGTAAGGTAACTTGCAAGTCATCTAGTCAACAAGTTCTTACAACTTGCTAAGATTCATAGAATATAGCCATGCAACATATATGATATATCTACAATAGATTCAGCCTTTGATTCTATTTAGAATGCACATTATTTGGTTCATCCCCTAACCTTCTCCATGGTGCATCTTTGATGGGAAGATGCATTTCCCTCCTTGCTATAAAGGTCAGACCCTAAGCTACTCTTTTATAAGCTATTGAGTCTAGAAACTCATATATACCATTATAAGAGAATTTGAGAGCCTAAAAGCACCCCTATTGGAGAAAAGTTTTAAAGTTTGGTAATGACTAGAGATAAGTCCTTTTTTGGCATTTGTTTCATTTGGATACCATTGAAGGCTTTTGCATATCCTATGTAGTCTAACACATATTACTTGTACAGGGAAGGGAATTTGTTGTACACCCTGCTATGAATCTTAATGTGATTTTATCAGGAGTAGCATGTTTAGAACACAATACAATACACTAATGCTTCACTGATGGAAATTTGGTTACCAAAGTTGTTGTTTCTCAGTTGATAATACTACTTGGTTTCTACTTTATGTATGCATGTGCCCTAAAAGACATGTTTAGTGTGTAATATGTGAGGCTTATGCTATATGGCTTTGAGAATAGTGAAAGCTATTTAATGGAATAAAGTCATCATCTTTCTTTATGTATAATCTATTTCTTTGACTAGGAGATCCTAAGTGGTTGGTATGCGAAATTTTCTAGAATAGATTTTCCCATCTTAATATGAATGCCTCTAGTTTGAATGTTAGTTTATGTATGGTAGGCTATTTCTGTATATTTATAAAGCAACTTTGTCAAGAAGGTTAAGACATAGAAAAATGCTTTTTTAAGAGTTTTTAAAATCATTTATTAGAAAAAAGAGTCCACATTATTTAGAGTTAGAAAAAATAATCTAAATAAACAATTTTAATCACCAACCATGAATGTGTGACATAATAATTCTCAAACTGAAGGACTGGAACTATTCTCAGTGGTAATGTATCAGTTTCTCTCCAATGCAACTTTTAAAGGTTCTAACATATATTAACTTAATTAGTAGGATCAAGTTATGTTAATAAAAAATTTTCATGTATAAAAAAAATTCAATTTGATTATTTATAATAATTCATTGTTGGCATTTATTAATTGCAATATTCTTTATAACAACTTATTTTAACTTATAAATTTTAGTAAATCAAAAAAAAAATGGGTGGCATGGAGAGTAATAAAATACTTCCAAATGCCTCTCTTTTAAGTCAACTACTCTATACTAGTCAATTTGTTTGATTTAAAGTAAAATAAAGTAAATTTTTACAATGGCAAGCAAAATCCACTAGACAAACACCCCCCCCCCCCCCCCCCCCAACCCCCCCCCCAACCCCCCCCCCCCCCCCCAAAGCCAAATATTTGGTTTTCAAATAATTGTTAGAAAGCATAAGGAATAGATCATTCTTAATGGATAGATTAGATGGCCATCTTGCCCCATGAAGTGTGGAAGTACATGCTATCATAAATATTTTATCTTTGTAATTGCAATTATACCAATTTTGTAAAGGGAACATAACATCTCATATCTAGGAGAGGCATTTTTGTCTATACTTAATTTATATAATTTCAGTAATAAGTGTTTAACATAGATAATTCAAAGGATTCCACCATATTAAAAAAAATTATTGCTAAATCTTTCTCATTTATGAGTAAGGTTTATGAATACAGTCCTAGATTGAACCTAAACAAGAAAAAAAAAATTATGAATAAGACTAACTGACTAAAAGTTATTTGATACTTTAGATACATTGGTCAATATCTATAAATAAAGAATTCTCAATTTTTATTAATTAAAAAGTAAATTATTCTACCTTCCTTGAAACTTGGTTAAACTAGAAGTAGGCCCCCGTGGGTATAGGGACCAAGAGAAAAGGGGAAAATTTTCTCAAAAAATAAAGAAATCAAACATGAATCAAGGGAAAAAAGAAATATGTGTCACATCAATTATAATCTATTAACAGTGTCTTTGTTCATCTTATATATATATATATATATATTGATTACACCTAATATACCTTTTAATAAAAAAATTATGCTCAGCTTTCTTAATATTTTGATATATATTACAAAAAAAAAATCAATTTAATTTTTATTACAAAAATTAACTTGCTATACAATATATTACTATAATTTTATACTTAATATAACAGTAAATATACCTAAGTTAATATTAAACTCTAATATAAGACTATAATTTTATTCTTAATATGATAATAAAGATAAATAAATAATTTTATTTTTGAAAGAAAGACATTATATAAGAAGTTAGCTTCGTTGATTAAAAATAAAATTGGAGGGATGTTAGGTTTTACTTTAAAAACAAAAGGTGTATCAAATATAATTTAATCAAATTTTAAAGGAGATTAATATGGTTTAGTAAAAAATAATCACCAATTCACATATACTTCTTATTTGTAGGATTGATGTATAATTACACATAAATGTTGAAAAATGGAATGAAGGACAATCATTTTCTGTTTTCTCTTCTTCTATGTTATTACTTTATCCACTTTTGGGTTCAAACTTCAAGTCACCCTTAACTACACATTCTTGTATAATACAATCATCTTACTAATAGTATAGAAATGAAGGTAGTAGCATTGGATGTAAAGGAAGAAATTGAGGTAGAGATGTCTCCCCTATACTCTAATTAGTTTGAACAAAGATGGGCATAGTGGGTCTCATATGCTCCAATAAGCCCATGCTTGTGAGTATAACAACTATTTCAGACATTGTTGGCCTTATTGCAGCAGATGCTTGGGTACAAAGCAAACCAATTTCTATGACTTTCTTCACTTCTTCTGCATCATAGTCATTAGGGTCTAAGGTATTGTCTACTAACTCGAAGTGCATGCTTCTCTCATATAGTTTCCAAGCCTACCAAGTGGGATCAAAGTGAAATGAAATATAAGGGGAAAGAAAAAACAAAACAAAACAAAACAAAACTTAAGTAATTTTTTTTTAAATGTTTGTTATCAAATTCTCCAATAAAAAGTAGTAACTTTTCTAAAAAGGTCAATTATGTAGTGTTGAGTTGTAAAAAATACTAACTTGTTATGTTTTTATTGAAAAAATTTGATAGCAAAAACCTAAAACTGTCTAATTTTTTTCCAAATATAAGAACTATCTCTTTAATTAGTTATGGGAATTTACTTACTTTTTGAAGGAGAAATTCACCTTCAACATCAACATTAACCTTTAATTCACTGTTTCTTCGGCCACTTATGATTTCTAAGACTACAATACCATAACTATAAGTATCAACCTTCACTGATAATTGACCATGAATTACATACTCAGGTGCTGTGTATCCCCTAACAAATGCATAGTATTTAATTATGACATAATTGATCAGGATAATGATACAAATACTAACACAAATATTGCAATACAACACAATTTGAAATAGAAAGGTGCAATGTAAAGTGTTGCGTTGTGTAAAAATAAACAAGATGCAATTGTTTGGACTTACAATGTTCCTACAAATTTTGTGCTAAGATGAGATTTGTCCTCTAGTAAAAACCTTGCCAACCTAAAATAAGCAATTCTAGGCTGAAGATCATCATCCAAAAGGATGTTGTTAGTCTTTATATCTCTATGTATGATACAACCGTGAAATTCCTCATGTAGATACGCCAAACCCTTTGCTACGCCCAAAATTATATCATATCGTTGCTTTCAATTGAGAGAACCTTTCTTTTTACCTGTTTCCCAAGTTTACACACTTTAAAGGGTAAGGAAAAAGGGAAGAAACATAGAAGTGATTGTCAAAATGTTTCAATAAGAAATTTATACAAATGTTTATCAAGTTTTTCAATAAAATTATGACATATGGACAAATTTTGGTTAGAAGAGTCAATGATATGTTGTTGAGTTGAAAATATATCCACATGTCATAATGTTATTAAAGAAAATAATAGCTAATACTTAAAGAATTGCATATAAATTTTTTCAGTCGATATAAGGTACCAAATAAGAATCTGTCAAGACTATTGTTTTTCATGTATTCATAAACAAGGATTCTTTCATGGCCTTTACTGCAACATCCTAAAAGCCGAACAAGATTCCGATGATGAACGTTACTTATAAGCTTCACTTCACTTTCAAAATTTTCCTCCACCTTCTTGGATTGGCGTAAAGTTAATTTCTTGACTGCAACTACTTTCCCATTCTTCAAAGTGCCCTATTCATGAAGATTAAGAATTTCACTCATGTAAGTGTTATTAGAAGTTCTACTTTTGTCCTTTAGGAAATCTAACCTTTTACAAAACTATATAATAAAACTCACTTGGAAACATCCTTGTTTTAGAACATGATCTAGATTAAAATATTGAAAATCAAAATAAAGTTACCTTGTATACAGCACCAAATCCTCCTTCTCCTAATTTATTTTCTTCACTAAAATTTTTGGTTGCAAACCTCAAATCCTTATAATTGTAATTAACTAGGCCTTTCAACTCACTTTTTCCCAATATGTCACCTATTAATGAAAACACAAGCTAAAGTTTCTTCATAAATTAATAAAACTAGTCAGGGATTCATCCCTTCATATAGATGAAATTCCATAACTTTTTTGGAGGAAAAAAGTGAAAACCAAGGCATCACTTTAAATCATTACAACTTGAGTACTTTTCAAGTTGTTTACCTCTAGGAACCCTCTTAGGCCTTTTTGGTCATCTAATCCAAGCAGAGAATGCAAGGAGAATCAAAATAAGAGCTACACCCCCAACAACTCCACCAATAATGGCCCCCTTCTTGCTTGAACCTGCAAGACAGGAAAATAGAGACCTCATTTACAAATGAGTACCATGAACCACTGCCACATCTAAAAAGAGGCCTAATTCGACGCATATTAAATATTGAAGTAAAACACTACATAACTCTTCAAATTATAGATAGTCATTTTAAAATTTGTCATGTCCTAGAATATGTATTTCTGTCTAAGTTTATACTTAAAATCATTTTCTATGATGCACATACACATTTTAAGGATAAACTTAGGTAAATTTTCATAAATGTTTGTTATAAAATACTTCGACCGAAACATAACATGCAATGGTACCTATTTTATTAAATTAATCGTGTGGTGTTTTATCTTAAAAAAATAATGTGTTGTTTAATCGTAAAAATTTGTACATCATATTTTTATTAAAGAGTTTGGTAACAAAGATTTAATAAAGAAAAAAAGAAAGAAATACGCCTAAATTTTGTCCCATTCAAGAAAGACATGTATCCATGTCTAATCAAGCACTAACATAAGGAATATAAGACACAGGATTTAAAATTACACATAAGCAAATCAAATTGTCATGTTATAGTATCTGTGTCATTACCTAGGTAAGTAAATGCATCCAAGACAGAAAGGAGCTATATTTAAATCTTTGAATTAATTGTACCTTGTTTCAAGAGGGCAGTGATATCAATGGTTTGGTTTTTAGCAAACAAGGAGGTGGTGGAGTATCTCATGAAACACCTAGCGTCAAAAGCCCTACCATCCAGATTGGGAAGACAAGTCTGCATATTATTGTACGCAAGCTTCAAGCAATCGAGGCACCCACTCTGTATAATAGTATCAACACATTGAGCATAGGCATAAATAGTTGAACCATTAGGCACTTGCATTTTGGTAGACGCAGAAAAAGCAGGGATTCTGGGTGTTGCTATTTCAAGATTTATTAGCACTTGTTGCGCAGCTACGGTAAATGCAATAGATTCTACTGCCACTTGGTTCCCACATGTCACGAGATTGAAAGTCTCCAGATCCGTCGTCTCGTCAAAGAAACGAGTGGTTTCATACCTCAAAACACCACAAAGTATCCTATATCATTTTTCCAAGTTCAATATGGATTCAGCTATATCTACTTATCAACATTCTAAGAGGATGAACTTTTCACCGTAGTATTACTTTGAAATCTTTGTGGATGATAGTAAAAAGTTAACTTACTCAGATCTCGAATAAATCTAACGGTGGAAGAGCTCAATCTCTTCACTGCACGCCTTTTCAAAACTGGTGAAAAAAAGAATTTTACGGAAATTGAAGGATATATTATTTTGTTGGTATTTGTTGTTTTAAAATGTAAAAATTTATGAATGGATCTTTATAATTGTAAAAAATTTTAATTTGATTCTGATCATTAAAATTTTGTCAAATACGTTGTAAAATTTTGATCACATTGTCAATCATATTATCTTATCATTTTGAATATGCATAATTTATATTAACAATATTAATAAATGGATAATAAAGTAAAATTCACTTAATGAAAAGGTCAAAAGCAACCTTTATTGTTTGATATTTGAGATTCAGACAATTGTTTTAAATTTTATGATAAATAATATTTATAATTATATATGTGTTTTGAGATATATGAATTCCACCTTTTGAAAAAGTTAAGCTCTATAATCAGACTGTTTAAATAATTGAGATTTCAATTATAAGATGACTTTTTATTTTTATTTTTTATCTTTTTACATTTGTTCATATTTTTTTTGTTAATTATTTGTTATTGATAGCTTATGTATAATATAATGCTAAGAATAAATAATTAAAAATGTGTTGTTAGATATTAAAAGAGATTTCAAAATGAATAGAACAATTTTATCTCTAGCCCTAAAAAATGTCAGAAAAGTTTCTATGCCTAGATTCATTTATCATCATCATACCTAAATTCAAAGAGGTACATTTTACAAATAATCGTATGTTTTGAATATTTTGCTCATTCTAATATGATTTTTAATTATTTATTTTTAATATTATATTTTTAATTATTTAAAATTATATTATACATAAAATATTTTTTATAAATAAATAATGGATCTCTAAAAATTAAAAGGACATATAGGCCTTACCTATAAAATTAACACCATTTTTTATTAAAAACAAAAAACAAAGTGAGCTTTAAAAAAAATTGATTCATTGGAATTTAGTTGTGCCTATGGCTATCAAAGAATTTTTTTTTTAAAGATTTAATTCAAATGAACTTTTTTTTAAAAGAAGAACATTTGAATTTAATTTGTGTTTAAAAAATGAAGAGGTTTGTTCAATTGAGTATATAGTGACTATAATACCGTATACTCTATAAAAAATATCTCAACTTTTTTGTAATAAATATGCATCTTATATCAATGACCAATTAAAGGCGGACTTGTACCTAAGAAAGCAACCGTCGTAGATGACACGGGCCCCGGTGGGGCCGACGGAGCAGTTACGTATTTGAATGGAGGCTGCGGAGAAGCAAGCGAGACAGTCGGCGATGGAGAGGTAGTTTCTGCACTGAAAAAGATTGAAAACGGGGTTGTTACCCCTGTCTAGCTGCGCCGTGGCGAAGTGTTTGCTTTCGTTGCTGACCTGCCTTCTGAGATCTCGAAACGTTTCTTTTAGGTTGCTATTGAAGATGGACGTGTTACTGACGTTGTATTGGCTGCACCCTATTTTCACAAGATGGGTCTGTGGGTCAGAATAGGCTCCATCAAAGTTCCACCATGACCAGATTATGAAGAAGAAGAAGAGGGGTTTTAGTTGCAGGGGCACATGGTATTTTTCTTTTAACTTGCAGAAGGAACAGAGAGAGAGAGAGAGAGAGAGAGAGAGAGAGAGAGAGAGAGAGAGAGAGAGAGCATGGATCTGGATCGCGTACCCATCCAAAAGAATGAATAGGTATTTTTTTAAATTTGAGTTGTTTAGGTTACATTTGGATTTTTTAATTTAAATTATTATTTTAAAATATAAAAATTAAAAATATTAAATTTAAATTATTTAAATTTAATTTTAATAATTTAAATTAAAATAAATAAAAAATGAGTAGAGAAAGAATGAACAATGACGAAGGGCGGAGTCTAATCGAGAAGTATAAAAAAGTAGGGTCTTTGAAAATGACTGCAATAGTCTTCCAAGTGGGTGTCATTTGAATCGGACCTCATCCATACAATACTTCACAAATGCCACGTCAAATAGTTTTCCAAGTCCACCCTCGCCATGCTTCACCAGCTAAGCATGGGGCCCTCTGACTGTGACCCATCGTTTAAATTTAAACGGAAATGTACCCCAAAAAAAAAAACGAAAAAACTAAAAAGCTGATGAAAGAATAATAATCAAATTTTAGGGTTAAAAAAGATAAATCACATTACTAGAAAAACTCCCAATTTAAAAAGAGATTATGTGTTACGCAAAATAATTTATAAATCATGATTTTTTTTATAAAAATAAAAAGATGTTTTTACTTTAGTTATTTACTAAATAATATTTTTGTGAAATTGATGTCACTGTTTTTACTTTTATAAATTCAATTTGTATTTACATCAAGTTAACATTCAAAAGTATTGAAAATGATGGGTTTAAATTTAATTTTGCTCATTTCTCTTTAAACAAGAAGAAAAATCACAAAAGCTCCATTTAATTTTGATTGTATTATTAATAAAATAAATTTTATAAAAAATTATCAAATTTTTAGATTAGTGGTTTATGAAAAATAAATCTGTTTTTCTTTTATATGCATTACAATTTACAATGGAAGCATCATCGTACTTAAAACCACATATCTTTTTCTGGTATTATAAAAATACCTGTAAAGCTTAATTTGTTCCATAAATTATTTATATCAAATATCAATATTTATAATTGTTTTGATAAATAATATTTATAAATTGTTGAATATTGATATATTCGTGGATAATCAATATAAATAGTTACAAAAAATTTTATGTTCCGTTCTCTGAACCATTAAGTACCAAATGGATCCCTGATGTTAGAAATACTCATGGTTGCTCATGTTGTCATTAACGAGAGAATCTATTTTTTTAAAAAAAATATATAAAAAAATAAAATCTGTGAGTAACGAGAAAATAAAGAATCCCAAAGGGATCCAAATTCGATGCAGGGCCACTTACCAATGAAAGTCAGTCTTCTCTTTTTTATTTTTAATCAATAATCTCAATTTATCTTTTAAATTAATAAAATTTGTTTTCGTCGCGCTCGCATGGCCTCACATGAACAAAATATTACTTCTTCTAATTTCAAATATAAATTATAAATATTTATCACATAAATATTAAAAAAATTAATTAAAAATAATTTAAGTAATTAAATTTATATCAAAATATAATTTTTTATATTTATCTTTAATTAAAGAGTTTACTTTCATCATTAGTAAATTATATTAGTTTTAATGATTCTATTTAATTAAAAATACTTAAAAAAATCATTTAATGATCAAGATAATTTTAAAAAATGACTTATATTTTAAATTAAGATAATTTTTTAATAAAATAATTTTAAAAAAATTTATATTTTAAACTAAGATAATTTTTTAATAAATAATTTATATTTGAGATTGAAGATAATATCTCACATATTTTAAGAGATTTTTATTATATTAAAATTATAAATTATATTCTTAATTTTTATTTATTTGTGAGAATAATTTATGAATGACCTGACAATTAAATTGCTTACTAATTAATGTCTATCACATCAGTTTAGGTAAAGCTGTAATCGCAGAGCTTCCAATATGGGCGTTCAATGTCTCAACTAAGATGCGCTGGAAGTCGTGCTTGTCAAATATTGTGCATACTTATATATAAATAAATTTGCAAATTTTGTGGGACCTCACCTGCTGTGCAAAGTTTGGACCAATATTTTTAAAATTGAATTTTAATCGTAGTTAAATAGTAATATATATATATTGTTAAAAATTTAATATAATTAATAAAACATATAGTCTAATTAGTATTTATATTGATAAAAAATTATAATTAATATTATGACTTAGATATATATTTCTTATTAAAGTAATAAAAATTTTTTAAAAAATTTTGAATATATTCAAAATTATACTTGTTTTTACAGTTAAAAAAAAAGAAAATATAAAAAAAGTTTTGGGTTGGATATTCATATACCATTTTACATTAATGCGGATATCAATGTTCATTATTTCAACATTTGGCCACCACGTGACATTTCATGTAAGGCGTACTAAGACATTTTTGATATTGCGCAAAGAGGGGTTGTATATTAAGAACTGAAACCTATAATCTAATCCATACAAACACGAGTTACATCAAATGAAAAACTTCTTTGATGGATATGTTACCATCAACCTTTTTCATTATAAGGAGTCCCAGATCAATTTGCTAACATCAACATCCGGAGCCCCTATGCCAGCAGCTTTGTGATGGCGACCCAAGACCTTTGAATCTGCACAAATAACATGCTATCCTTTTCTGTATTGAATCAATTCTAGGCTCTGAAGGGTGGTCTGTATGTTTCTGTATCTTACAAGAAGGAAGCTTAGGGGACTTCAATCAACTATGCCAAACCAGGAAAGGTTATATATCCCGTTGAACAAACAGAGCTGGTGCCGTTTGCGTTTAACATGAAGGGTGTGTGGGGAGCCATGGAGGAATGCCAGAGACTTGGCCTCACCAAAGCTGTTGGTGTTAGCTCTTCCACCTCCCCTTCTCCTCTAAGCCGGAATTGTTATTAGACATGAAAGTAGGGATAAGAAGCTCCATTCTTCTAGGGGGAACTTCTATCGACGTTCATTCGATCAATGCTAAGTTGGAAGCATGACAGATAAGTGGAATAGGTCAGACGAAAGAAAAGCTCCCTTGTCTTTTTGCGGAGTCCCACATCAACCAATGCTCACATGAGGAGCAGGGTCTCTCTCTACTGAGGAAAACCAGCTGAGGCAATAACACGCTAAGACTAGGCCAATTTTTAAAGAAGCAAGCCCATCATCTAAGGTACAGTAGTAGAACCGGGTATTTGTTTAATTCGTCGAACTTGTACCAATTTAACCAATTTTTAACTGGATTAATTGGTTTTTTAAATGTTCAGTTTTGTGGTTTAAATGGATTGAACTTAAGATTAATTCACCAGTTGTTTGGTTTGACTAGCCGGTCCAATTTTCTTTTTGTCGGATTTATTTGCCCGTTTAAAACAATTAAAACAAGCGCATGCATAACTACGGCACCATTTGCGCCATGTGAATGGTGGTGGTCCAGTGACCATCCCTCACCATGTAAGCTTGTTACCCACTCGCTGTTTATTGTCTGAATTTAATGTTCGTTGGCTTTTCTCTTTCGGTCATTGATGGAATTTTCTAAGATGCTTGCGCTGCGGCTATGTCCAACTTTTATGATACGCCTGAACTAGAAATTGCTTCCTCCAAATAGTCTTCCAAGTGCACGCTCTACAAAAACAGTTTTTCTATACAAAACTGCACAATCCAAAGGTTCGCTAAGACTTTCTATGCCAACATTGATGTACTGGCATGTGTTTGATTCTTTTCTACTTCTGCTACCATTGAACTTCGTTTTGTCATCACAGTTCATTGAAAACTCAAAATTCTCAAATAACTTTCCAGGATACATGGATCCTTGCTCAGCGAGTAAAGTTCATATCTTAAAGCAGGAAGATTCAGGCTGCTTTTGACACAAACCTATTACCAAGTGCTTAGTTCCTCCTTTTCAAAATCGTAGGATGGATATATTCTAGGTAGAATGTCATTGACAGCCACAACTATGTTATTGTAACACTGCCGGACTTGTAGGGAATCTTTATCTCTTGCCGCATAATCTAGCTGCAATGTTCATCACATCAGTATAAATGTCAATTAATGGCTATCCACAATCACTTCGTACAATTAAATTAGCTATGAATTATCACTAGAAAACAAAACATAGAAGCAGAGCAGGAAATGTCATATCTTCTCTGAAATACGGATGGAAGAATTACCTACACAGAACTGCCCAGAAAGGATGACAATAAAATCAACCCATAAAAAGGTTCCCCTTAAATATGGCAACACAGAATAATGAGGAAGCTAGTTTTCAGAGTTACAGGAGTCGAGACATTCAAAAGAATCACCTTATTTGATTACGGCAAAGTATTCTGTAAAGATCTTCAGGCAAAGTTAGTAAACCAACTTGATGATAATTTCTAAGTTTTTCAAACGAAGTAAACATCTACTACTATTCTACTCTTATAAAACATAAAGGACCATGCGCTCTTCCTGATCAACCAGCAACAGTTAATTGAAAGATCACTTCTGATTAATTTGACTGCAGGAATTTATGAGCTCGGGAGATCAAATGTATGTCTTTTATTGCCCCACCTCTTTTTTCTCTTTTGTTTCCATAGTAGGATGTCTTATCCTCTTACTTTGTACCTTCTTTTGTTAAATAAAAATTTATTTCATCCATATATAAGACGCTGCACACAATAAATCTGCCAAAGCCACCAGTTATTTAATAATCGATGCAGCAGTCTAAATGGAATCAAACAACTTTAGATATAGCTATAGAAATATTTAAAGACTAGGAAATGAATGCAAAAAGGCGTGATAGTTACTACCAAGAGATTTAAATGGTAGAAACTGAATCTTCCATTTCCATGATGCATAAAGGAGGATACGGTGTTACAGCACTTACTCTACTGACATTATTGAAAAGATTGGAAGAGCCTCCTTAATTGAGGCCTCTCATTTCCAGGCTTGCTTTTGATTATGGTATAGATATCCTTCTTCAGGAGTGCTGACTTCCTTCGTAATGCTTTTGTGCTTCTTTCCGTGACAATAGAAATTTGTCTTGTAATAAGGCTTGTGCTTGACTTCTAACTCCACTCTCTGCCTCTTCGATAGTTTGATCAGAGGCCACAAATCCAAAGTCAAATCCATTTGCATTTTTTGTGCTAAAAATACCCTCTCCCGCTAATACCATTGAAGTCATGGCTGCTACAAGTCCCATTTTTCTACTGATCTTTAGTTTATAAACCTTCTGGTCCATCTTTTTGAACTGGAAAGAAGGCTTAACACAACATGTAAATGATGCAAACAAGGGTTTTACGTTAGATTGCAAGATGAATGATCTTAACTTCCCTTTTGGTGACCTTCGATGACAATATATGCATTAGTACTTCAAATGAACTTCCCCTACAAAAGACAAGTTTCTATTAGCATGTGGTTCGAAAGAAGAAGAAAATACCTTATACTATTTTCCCACAAGGGGGCATATGATGATTTAGACAAAATAGTAACTAGGACAATTACAAGGTGTATACAGATATATGAATTGTGTAATAACAAACTGGTAATCTATGTGCAATTTCTTGCCATGGTAACAAACTAGACCAAAATTGGCCACTCTTTTTTTTAACGAAATAAACAAGGATGTTTTAAGCATATGCATATTAGTTTGACTTAAAATTATTTCTCAAGTTATGCATGGTAATCCAGTGACCATTTTGTAATAACCATACATATTCACAAAATCCACATAAAAAGAGTCATTGGCACTTAGTATTTAGAGTAAACTATCTAAATTATATTTTGTAATGAAGTCCCTATAGCTTATTAGATGGTGGTTCTTGGGCCAAGCATTATCTTTAAACGAGATGGTGGTCCACACAACCTAGCCATGACAACTTACTAGCTCTTAAGCCCTCTCTCCAACAGCCCTCTCAATCTCTTCAAGGATGTCAACCAATTTACAGTCACCCCAAAAACCTATTTAAAGGAAAGGATAGTCTATAGAAACAAAGGTGGCTTTAAAAGTTAGTTGAATATGAGAAAGGTGTTATGCATCTCATAGCACCCATTCTAAAAACAATTACTTTAATTTAATTGTGCAATTTGACACAATAACACAGCAAGCCTCAATTCAGCTCATTATTTGGTATAAAATTGTGTTCAAAAGAAACATTAAATCATGTTAAGATGAATAGGACAACAAGCATTATGTTAACTTAGCATTTTAGCTCAAAACCAAAGCTACATCATGTTAATATCATCAGTGGGATAGCGGTAAGTTTAACCCAAAATTCGTACCTAAAATTAAGCTCAAAACCAAAGCTAAATCATGCTAATACATCAGTGGGATAGCAGCAAGTTACGTACCCTGAATTTGTACCCAAAATTAAGCTCAAAACCAAAGCTAAATCATGTTGCAAATAAATGGGGCAGCAAGCAAGCATTTAAAACAGAATTTACATACTCCAATCTTGTTAGAAATCAAGGTTAAATCATATTAAAAACCATTAAGATAACAACCAAGGATTAAACTGATTTTTAACTCCAACTTTCCAGTTAGAAATCTAGTTAAACTCATGCCAAATATCAACATGACAACCATTCAAGATTTGGACATATTATCATTCAAAACCTAGGTCAAAAACCAAAACAAACTCATGTTAAAACAATTGTAACAACAATTGAGGTTTGGACAGATTACAACTCAAAATTCAAGTAAAAAACCAGACCAAACTCATGCTAAAAACAACCGTAACAATAGCCAAGGTTTGGACAAATTACACCTCAAAATTCAAGTAAAAAACCATACAAGACTCATGCTGGAAACAATTGTAATAGCTAGCCAAAGATTGGACAGATTACTGTTCAAATTTCAAGTCAAAAACACTCTGTACAAGACTCGCACTTAAAGCTATCGAGCATCAATACCCATTACACCAAGTTGAGTCAGAATCTCCCAACACTTGACTACAACTCAGGACAAATAGGACTAAACCAACAACTTCAGATAATATTTGGAAGCAACTAGTGGATATTAACTGACAGATGTAAGGTTAGTTAATGTTTTAATTTTTTGGGGAGTTTTTTTTTCCTTGATATCAATTATGTTTTGAGTGGGTTTAATTTTGGTATCTTGAGTATCTTGTTTATTCTAAATATATGTGCATCTTCTATATTATGCATCTTGAGTATCTTGTTAATGACATAGCATTTTCGTTAATGGTATATTGAATCACATATTTAAGTCCTATGTTCAAATAAATTAAGAAGAATAAATGAGAGTGACTGAAAGGCATGGAAGCATGTGCATATGCTTAGCTCTATTTGATACTTTGTTGTTTTTGTGCCATAATGATATTCTAGAACTTATCTAATATGCATCCTACCAGTGAAGTAAAGTCGCACTCTCAAACTAGATAGACCTAACAATTTTCATGTTGAAAGAACAACCCAACTACTATAAATTTAATCACATTAGTCCCATTGACTTTATGATAAATGAAAACCATACTTTAGGAAAACCAAATAGGATAGCAAAGTGGCATTTTACCAAAAACTATTTCGATGATATAAATTTGATCTAAAGCAAAGGAACAAAATAAAACCCACAAGTATGAAACAAATACCAAGGCAGAACCACAAAGTATCTTTAAATAGATTAGCTTCTCAATAACCAACACACTTAGCTTTCTGAATAATGGACATCAAATTCTCAAACCATGTCTTTCTATATTTATTTCACTCCAATCATTAACTTCAAATCAAAGAATTAACAAGAGAATTACTACCAATTGTATCATTGTTAGGCTTTAGAAAATTTGGGATATATAGCATAATGCTAGTTAGTGAACATTCACTTCCAATTATCCATTTGTTTATACACAAGTTGATTATATTTCTATTAGGGTCAACTTGGTTTCAGAGTGACATTCCTAATACCACAACTAAACAACTAATTGTATTTTTATGCAAGAACATCTAAGACAAACATTGGAGTCCAATTAGCTTATAACTATCACATCTAAGACTATAAGATTAGTCTTCTGATGAGCACCCAAGCAAAGTAGAAAATCCTCCTCTAAAAACTAACTATTGAGATATGAAAACTACTCTACTTAAATGCCGTATTAAGCAATCCATATTACTTGATATAGAACTTTGACATCCCTTACTATCTTAATCTCTATCAATTGGTTACAACTTTCTAGCCATCAAAACCCTCCATAGGTAGCTTTTTTTGAAGTTTTAGGCCACCAACTTTGATACTAATTGATTGACATCCAAGTACAGTGGGGAACCCTCCTCTAAAAACTAACTGTTAAGGTGGGAAAATTACCTTACCTAAATAGCTTATTGAGTAATCTATATTACTCAATGTGAGATTTTGGCATCCTATACTACTTTGGTCTTTATCATCTTCTTGTACATGTTTGTCATGTTTCTTGTTCCAAGACATAGACATTATTTAGTATTAATAATGTCTTTATTAACAATTGTATGTCATACTCTATGTTTTCTAAACCCTTGGATATCAAAAGAAATGTTAATAATCATGCTAACAAGGGACTAGATGTTCAAATAAGATGAAAGGAAAGAGTGAAAACAGAGTTGAAGTGGTGAAACGGAGCAAACTGACATACCAATGGAAAAATTGTAATTTTGAACAAAATTTTAGAAACTTAAGGGAAAGAGTTTCAAATGCTAAAATTAAATTCATTAGGGTTTTCTGAGGTCCTGAAAACCATAAGAACCATCAGAATGGTTAAATCTTTGGTTTCAGTTGATTATAACTTTGATTGGGTTTTTTTAGGTTGTTTTAGATCCTAAAAATTTCAAATTAAATACTTTTAATAAAATAAAGAGCTTAAATTCTCATATAAAAAATATGATTTTTGAAAAGGATACAAAATGAGCCTAAATGGAAGAAATCAAGTAAAGGGACGCAATTGGTATTTTTAAACTTATTATAAAAATCTTTCTTCCCCTTTTATATGGTCATGCCACCTTCTTCCACTTTCTATAACTAACTTACTGAGCTTTGAACCAACATGGATATGGTGTGAAAGAGGGGGAAGATAGAGAAGGAAAAGGAAGCTAAATAGGTAAGAAATCATACACCTTTTCACTTTATGCTAATTACCCAACTTCTTCTTCTCTTTAAGCTCTTTCTAATGGTGGTTTTAGTTTCTTGAAAGAATGATTTTGATGGATGACTCCTCAAGGAAAGGAAGAGATTTAGAGCAACCAACTATGCTACAAGAATCACCATTAGAAATGCTTTTGAACAACATATGTATTAGTTAAAGGAAATTGGTTTTCTTTGAATCCTAAAGGCAAAGTGAGCTTGGCCCAAATAGAGAAGAAGAGGAGGGGATTTTAACTTGGTGAAAAATTGAGAGAAATAAAGGTTTTGAATGGTGTAGAGTAAAATTATACAAGTGGAATTACATGAAAAGCCATAGAATGCAAGGTAGGGCACCTAGGGTTTCAGTTGCACCATAGAAATTATGGAACCTCAACAAGATGTTTCAAGCCATCAAAAGCCAATCTCAAACTAGAAAAGAACTAAGGATACTCCAAATGTGTCAAATTTCATGAGAAAGGTGACAAAACTCCCTTAGCCCATGCCAAGAGTATAGTCTCAACCAAGCTATAGAACAAGTAGCTAAGGAATGCTTTTATGAATTCTAATATTTTAAAAGGTCGAAGGTTGATGAATAAACCCTAATGGAACCATTGGATTAAATTTAGATGCCTTGTTTTAAAAGGTGAAATTTTATGAGTCAAAAGGGCCTAAAGAAGGAACTTCACTTTTGGCTTACTTAATCATGCATACTGTAATGTCCGATTTTTGTTAAACGATAGAAACGGACGCGTTTTCACAGCAAGTCCCCTAAAATGAATTAGTTAAGGTCCCAAAAATTTGAGTAACATTCAAAACTCCTAAAAATGAGAATTCTAGCCTCAGACAGAAGGAAAAACAAAGCTAGAATGAAGAAATAAATTTTGACAGAAACCTTACTAAACGTAATGGCATTTTTGTAATTTTCAGCAAATTTTGCAATTCACATAGAAGGGCTTTTTAAATGAAAATTCTGAGTTCTCTGGGATTCTTAGAGGCCTTGAAAATCATGGGAAGCTCTGGGACAGTTAAATCCCCTCCAGTGGATGTTTTCCAACGTCGGTGTGCTTGAACTTTGATGGGTTTGTTCAGGAAGGTTTTAGCTCCAATTTGAGTAATTCCAAAGGCATTTTATTTAATTGGGAACCTAAATTTTATAATGAAAAAGATGGTTCTCAAAAAGGAGCTGAAAAGAAGGAGAAGAACAAGAATATGCAAAGAAAACAACAAAATAACCATTAGATTTCAAGATGCAAATTCTAGGGTATTGTGTGCACCTGGTTAAATTTGACCTTGTGTGATGATTTCTAGGTTTAATTAAGGATTTAAATGAGTTTTTGAGATCCCTAAGATGCTCCCCACATGCTTCCTCTTTCAAGAAAACAAAGAAATCTCCATGAAGGCCAAAATTACCCTATGTCTCAGCCAAAGGGAGTTCTTATAGCTAGGGAGAGTTTTAAGTTTTTCTAAGGCCATTCTTGAGTCATATTTGATGAATGAAAATGAGGGAAGGCCTTGGAAAAAATTTAGAACTCATAGAAAGTGAATTGATGCTTTAAGTTCCATATTATGACCTAAAGAAGCAACATGATATTAGGCTTTTTATTTTAATTGTGTGAGGACTCCAAGAGGCTGAAAAGGAGTCAAGAATCATATTTGAAAGGAAATATTGGAGCCTAAAAATTATTTGAGAAGTGTTGCTTCATTAGGTGCAATTATGGACCATAATAGGGTTTATAGAACAACGTAGTGTCTAAGCAAGTTGTGTGGCCATAGAAATTATTTCATGAATCTAATTGGCTTCCATAAATTGTATCTAGGCCAAGAGAAACTATCTCTACAAATTTGTGGGTGTGTGGCCGAAGAGAGGAGCTTGAATCCAAAGGGAAAAGTGTGTAATTGTGTGCAAGGTAGCTCTCTCCACCTTCTTTCATGCATGGATGTGTGTTTAGCTTATCTTATAATGTGTGTATGTGTATTTTCAAGCCATGAAAAGTATGCTAGCATGGTTTTATATGCCATGATTTTATGATGACATAGTATGTTTTCAAATGAATACATGATGTTTGTTGAGTTTGCTTGAGTGTGGAGAGGCCAAGAACTCTTAACCATGGTGAGGATGAGCCAAGAACCCTTGAGATTGGTTAAGACATAGCAAAGAGTCTCCTAAAAGCAATTGGGCTCCTAAGAGTGTGGTTGAGTCCAAGAATCTCTTAAAGAATGGGTGAGGTAAGTCCAAAGTCTATAAGAAAAAGTGTGAGGCTAATTCAAACACTTGGTGAGCTCTTGAATGTCTTGTATGATTTGTTCACATGCCAAGCTTACTTCTTGAATGTTCATGACTTCCATTTTATTTATGTATATATTTTTAAGGCTTGCTTTGCATGTATTATGTATGATTGAATAGGAGATGAGCTATTGGAATTCTTTAAATGTCATCCCCTCCTCTCCAATGATCTAATATGCTAGGTGGACTAAGTGGACATGGCAATGGGAGCCAACCACCTTGAAGAAAGAAGATTGACATCAATATGTTTAGCTTTTACCTTTTTAGAACCATAATGATGCTTAATGATGTATATTATTGTGTAAATGGTCTATAACCCTTGAGACATATGTAATTATGATATTATGTGATGTAGGAATGAAAGAATATGTTATGTGAATGATGTAATATAAATTGAGTATGTTATGGCATTATAGCTTCATGAATGGCTTTATGGAAATATGGATAAGTGTGGATGAAAAGGCCAAAATGAGATGCATGAGGTTTGGAACCATTTGGGCAGCTCACACAAGTCCTAAATGTGCTTTTAGACTTGCCCAAAAGGTTCCAAGATCAAAAGAAAATCATTTGGTCACTTTGGTATCTCATATGAAACTAAAAATGACTATAATGGGACCTTAGGTTACTTTTTGACCAAATGAGCTCTTCTTGATCTGAGATTTGGCAGACATTTAAAGCTTGTTGAGAGCTATTTGGGAAGCTAAAGACCATAATTTTCGGAGGTTTACAGAATATTTGTTGAATTTGCAACGTTGGCAAATTTTCTAATTTTGGTCTGTTGCACTATTTATTTGGTCTGAAAATGAATTCTGTCACACAAGACTCAAATGATATCCAATTACTATAAAATTTTATACAGATAAACTAAACCTTCACAGTGACTCGTGCCAACTAGAAGCACCTCATTTGGAGGTCTAGAGAGGAAGACATGAATTTTTGAAAATTCTATCTAGTATCAGGAGTTTTACCTTACCTGAGTTACTATTCTATTAAATTTTTAGGTCTGGGTTGCCTAAACTAGTCTAGAAATATTTTTTTTCTTCTAGCTAACATCCACATCTTTCCAGATTGGTATCATTTGTATGGATTGAATTTTTGTGGAATTAATTGGACATTTTCAAATTTTGGTACATAAATCTATGATAGCATCAGGAGGCAGTTTGATCTCTAGACATTTTTGGATGTCAAATGCCCTCTGTGATAGATGTTATACTCTAGCATATTTTTAGTGTGAAGCAGACATCCCTAGCTTTCCAGAATGGCCAAGAATGTATGATTTCAATTTTTTTAGAATTAGTTATGAGTTTCCAAAGTTTGGACATAAAAGAGGCCAAATCTGTTAGAAAATAAACCTCCATATTTTATGATTCATTTTGATTTTCTTGAGTTGTGAGCCACGTTTTATGATGCAAATGAGTTGTATTCATGTAATTAAATATGAGAATATATGATATGAGCTCACACAATCCACGTGACATCGAATAGAATTCTTATACACAATGCAACACGAAAATATTCATTATTTTTATGTTATTTCCTTGATTCTTCCATGAGATGTCCAATGGGAAGCATAAAGATAGCATGAAATAAGCTAGAATTTATGGTGTTACACATATGATGGCCCTAATGAGTTCCATTAGAATTATATGGCTCATAGTAAGTGAGATTTTGGAGCCTAGGAAATGAAAAATAAGAGTTGTCTCTTAAATGACCTAAAATGAGTTAAAGATGCATATTGAATTCCAATGGGGTTAGGTGTTAACAATTAAAGTTAGAATAGATTCTAATGAGTCATTTTGCATTGCAAATTGATAAGCTAGTCCAAGTTCATTTATTTGTGAATGTCAAGCCAAGGAAGATTAAAAAAAAAAAAGACAAAGAGAACAACCAAGTGGGTTAGTGGTAGCTTAAAGCTTCTAAATCCATAGGTACTAGCTCTCCCCATCTTGCATGCATTTCAGTATTTGAATAAGTTGGGATACTTATATATTTGGTTGCTTAATGATTTTATGTGCTATGTTCTTATATTGGCTTCTATCTTGAGTTTTATGCATATAAAAGGCTATGTTTTGGCTCCTAGCTCCCATGGCAGGGAATTGAGTTTAATCTAGCTAGTATACTTTAACGTTATGGTTTGATGAGAACAGAAGTTCATGCTAAACATTATACTTGAGCTATTTGATGTACATGACCAGCATGGTTACATTTCTTCATTGTATGCATTGATGTGGATGGAGATGTGCTACTAAGATTCTCCCAAGGATCTTATCCCTCTTCCCTTCTACTAATCATTTTAGGTGTCATAAGTAAGGAAAAAGGATCAAAGAAAAACTAATATACTGGATGAATATGATAAGAAGCTTATTATGTATGTATGTAAGCATGTATGTTATGAGCAAACATTACCACAGAAATGGGATATGTTGGCACACATTTGTTGGTGGTTCTTTAAAAACTGCCAATGAAATAATATAGTAGGCGGTTATTAAAAAAATCACTAACAAAAACCATGAATATAGTTGGCGGTTTATTTAAAACTGCCAACTATATAATTTTTTATAAAAAAATATTTGAAAATGTAATTTAGTTTAGTTAGTAGTTTTGTATTAACCGCTAACTAAAATCTAATTATTGTTGGCAGTTATTTTATAGCCATCAACTAAAAGTAATTAAAGTTGGAGGTTTTTCATGGAACTACCAACTAAGGTCATTTTAACATCATTTTTCCCATCAAAATAGTTTGCAAAAACCTATTTCCAATGCTTTCTAGGAAGAAGTTCGCACATAGCCATAACCTTGCATCACCCCATCCTATTGCCTTTGGCACCATTCCTCAATGGTTCTCTCCTTATTTTTGACAGCTTTCCTCCTTTTCCTATGGCTTCCACACCGATGACATCAGTTTCCCACCCCATTAATTCATTCGGCCTCCTCTGCAACTCATTCCTCTTCCCTTCTCGTCTTCTTAGAAATATAGAGGTATTTCTCGGCTCTCCTTCTACCCTATATGTGAATTTCTTTTTTTTTTCTTTAATTTTGAATAATTTTTTGTTGTTGTTCATGCCACAAATACATCATTCACTAACATTTTTCAGAATGTGTACAGAACATATCAAGTACTAAGTTCTTAGTTGATTATTTGGCTTTTGTGCGTGTTGCAAAGTTGAAATAAGACATGCATCAATTATTTGGCTTTTGTGTGTGTTACCGAGTTGAAATAAAACATAAGCTCCCTTATCATTGTTAAAGCCTATTTTATGTAAAAATTATAAGCATGAGTTTCTTAACACTTCATGTCATTGCTTTATTATTATGAATTGCTGGAATATTGCAGTTTTAGTTTAAAGAGAGGGCTTAGCCTAGGAAACTTTAGTTTTTAAGCCGTTATGCTTCTAATTTTTCTTTAACATATAGATTGATTTTGCTTATTATTCTAACTTGTATATTTGAATTTCATTGCAGGTGAATGGTTTCTCTAGGTGGTCATTATAATGCTCCAGATGTAACAACCAAAAATAAAAAATAAAAATAAAAAGAAAAAAAGAAAAAAAAAGCCAAAAATTTTTGAAGGGCTGAAAATTTTCTAAGTCTGCTAGCTACAGCCTAGCTATAGCGAATGTACCTGTTCGTTATAGCGAGAAATAGTCTAGCTATAGCGAGAGTGCCTTTTAGCTATAGCAAAAATGCTTCTAGCTATAGCAAGTGCGGGCACCCCATACAAAAACCAGGGCATTGCTCACCGTAGTGCATGCCATAGCGAAGGCAGGGGTCTGGGACTGGTACGAGCTCGCCGGAGCGAGGGTTATACCTCGCTATAGCGAGGGTTAGTCCGGAAAAGCATGAAAAAAGAGAATTTAACTTATTAAAGCATCTAAACCCATCCTTTCTTCTTTTAACCGACTTAAGCTCCCTCTAAGGCAAACAAAAGGGCGGATGAGAGAGAGAGAAACCTAGAGGAGGAAGGAAGAACAAGAAAAGGTAAGATTTGCATGGCTTTTCTCTTAGAATATTGTTCTTCTCTTCTTGCCCTCTCTTCCTATGATTTTGGTGGTTAGAGTAGCTATGTTTTGAGCTTGGTTTAGAAGAGAGAGAGTGGAAAATCACTCTTGAGGGAGGTTAGAATTCATGTATCTTCACTTCCTTGATTTCCTTTCTTGAGAGCTTGAGAGAGGAAGGATAGTTGGTGAATTTCTAGTGAGAGAAAGAACCCCTAGCTCTATATGCTTAGTAGGGTTTGCTAGAAAGAAATCCCTAGCTTTATGAATAAAGTGTTAAGAGAGTAATTTCATGCTCTTTGTGTGTCTAGGCTCAAGAGAAGCATTCCCATCTAGTGGTGATTGTGAAATCAACAAGGGAGGAGACAAATTGAAAGGGAAAGCTTATATTAGCCGATAAGGTAGCTCTCTTCACCTTCTCTCATGCATAGATGTGTGCTTATATTGGCTTGCATGTGTGTATATATGTTTTTAAACCATGAAAAGTATGCTAGCATGATGATGCCATATGTATTTTAATGATGTTTTATGTGATTGCTTTGGTTTACTTGAGTATGGAAAAGCCAACAACCCCCTAGCCATGGTGAGGATAAGCTAAGAACCCTAAAGTTAGTTGAGACAAAGTAAACAGTTTCCCAAAAGTGAGGTTGACTCCCAAGAGTAAGGTTGAGTCTAAGGACCTCTTAAGGAATGGGTGAGGCAAGTCCAAAATCCACAAGTGAATGGGTGAGGCTAATCCATTTGCTTGGCAAGCTTTTATATGTTATGTATGGCCTACTCAAATGTTGAAAATACTTTCTTATGATTTCACATGTTAATATGTCTATGCATACATTTGTGAGACTTGTTTGCATGCTTTATGTATGATTGAATGAGAGATGAGCTATTGAGATTCTTTGAATCTCACTCCCCCTTTCCACCATCCTAACATGCTAGGTGGACCAAGTGAGATAAGAGATGGGAGCTACCAAGCTTGAAGCTAGAAGATTGGCAAAGGAGTTGTGAATTAGTCATGTTGTCACTATTTTGTAGTTAAGCTAAAAGATGTACTCTAATGATGTATATGATATAGCAAGTCTAAATACTTGTAAATGAATGTATTTATCATATATGTATGAGAATTAGAACTATCTTGAAGGATGTAGCAAGTTTTCGGTATGAATAATAAGATCTTAGCCTATGTACATGGTGTATGTGTTGGTATGGGAGAGTGAGTTTTGCAAATCTGGGTTGTTAGACATTTGAGCCATGTTTGATAGCCCATGTTGATGCTTTCTCACGTGCTCATAGAGCCTTAGAAGAAGAAGCCAAATTGAACCCTTGGAACCCTCTTTAGCAAGTGAAAATGGTCACTTTGCCTCATGATGTCCAAGTCTGACCAAACGACCTCTTCTTGCCTTGAAATTTGGCATGTGACTATATTTTGTCTAGAGCTTTTTGGGAAGGTAAAGATTAGGTAATTTAGAGGTATGTGGAATTTTCTATGATTTTTCAAAGTTGGTATCAGAAATTTGGATTCATATTAGCACTGTTCATTTGGTCAGTTGTGAAATTGTGTCATTCGAGGAGCAAACATGGTCTAATGGCTACAAAATTTTATATGCAAAAACTAGACAGTTATAGTGACTTGTAACAACTGGAAGTAACTCATTTGGAGGTCTAGAGAGGAAGATATGCATTTTCAAAGGTTCTGCCCAGTATCAGTCATCTTGCCTGACCAGAGGCACTGTTCCATCGAATTTTGAGAGTTTGGCTTGATGAACTGATCTAGAGACATTTTTACATCTTTCCATAATGGTATTATTTGCATGCATTGATTTTTTTGGAATTAGTTAGATATTTTTGAAGTTCATATCAGTAAACTGTGACAGTATCAGGACCACTTCATCCTCTAGATGATTTCATGTGTCAAATGCTTTGTGTGTGGGATTTTAAGACTTCTACATATTTTTAATGAAGTAGACATCCCAAGCTTTCCAGAATGACCGAGATTACATGTTTTTGATTTTTCTAGATTTAGTTGTGATTTTCCAAACTTTGCCCAGAAATGAAGCCAAGTCTAGCCGAAATGTATGTACATGTCTCATATCCCTTTTTGGTTTCCATGGGCAATAATCATGGTTTTGGGATTGAAATGAGTTGTAATAGTGCAATTAAATATGAGGATGCATAGAATGAGCTCACACGGTCCATGCGACACTGAAATGAATTTTTAACCATGTCGCAACTCTAAGCAAGTGTATAAATCCAATGAGGAAGATCTCACTTTATTCTTCCTAGATGTATATGAGCAAGTAAGGCATGATGGGTATGAGCTAGAAATGATGGTGTTACACCAGATGATGTGACAAAGGAGATAAACTTAATTAAATGAGGTTTGACCGTCCTAAAAGAGGTGACCCATGCAAGAAGTATTAGGACAAAATTCGAGATTCAATGGAATGCTAAAGGTCAACCAATTAAGAAAAATGCTAAAAAATTGATTAGCTACATTGGAGTTGTGGCTCGTAAGGATGTGCCCATCACTATAAGTGATTGGCGATGGGTCAACTAAGCCATGAAAAACGTGATTTGGGATGAAATAGCGGTAACGTACTCTGCCACTTTGTTTATGTTGTTTCTTATATATACATGCTTTGACAAGTTGACTTTATTGTTTTGCAGATTTCTTATGATATTGATTAGGGTTGGATGAGATTTGTACTTGAGATAGCCAACAAGGCATTACAATAGTTCTAGTACAAATGCAATAGTAGATTCTTGAGAGATGCCAACGGGAACATGCTTGAGCGTCCCCCTAAATTATTTCAAGCTATGATAACTTAAGAGGTTTGGAATGATAATTATTTCTAGGTAATCATATTTTATAATATATAGTTGTTCATTGTAGTGTGCAATAGTATGTATTGATTTGATTATTATGTCTTTTCATAGAAATTAAGTTAGGAGAACTAAGAAAGAGCAAAGAATATCCCAAACCCATACAAGAAAGGGCAATTGGGATACTCAAGCCTTGGGCAATGAATAGTACGTGAATATATATGTCATCTACTTATTAAAATATAATGTAATACAATACTTACATACTAGTTTTTTTTCTTAATACACAAATCGAGCAAGAGGGATCAAAAGTTAGCACAGTATCCTATCATATTCTTTGGAAGGTAGCTCGAGTTAATAAAGTAGGCAAAATTGACAATGAGCGTGTCCTTGAAGTTTGGAACAAATGTGCAAGTATTAATTGATCATTTAAATTTTCAATAATTCTATTTTACTTGTTTATTTTCAATAACATTTACTTTTTAATTTATGTGTCACAGGATGCTTTATCACAAATCCTCGAACAAGGTGATCTGCTCCCAGGGGGTGAGGATATCTTGGGTAAGGCGCTTGGTGTCACAGAGCACCCTGGTCATGTTAGGGGTGTTGGCTTCAGTGTCAACCGAAGAGACTATTTTGGGACACAAAAGCACTCAAAATTGCATTCTGCAGCTGAGGTTGCTGAGTTGAGAGAGAAGGTGGAGTGATAAGAGCAAGAGCAATATGAGCTAAAAAGCAACTAAAGGATCTACGATGGCTCATTAAAAGTTTGATGAAGATGTAAATGATGGGGATGCAGGTAGCAGAAGTTTGCCCCAATTGTAAAGACAGTTGTACACTGCCCTCTCAGCATCTCCCTGAGGTAATTATTTTCTTTTACTTAGTTAATAGTTAAATACTTTCACTAATTATCAGTAATTTCTTATGTTATGATTTGTTTAGGGCGAAGCAGACTATCTATTATTGTCAGACACCCCTACTCATCGCATGGTTGTAGAAGGTCGTATGTTTAACATTGTAGGAGACACACTTCATAATGTAATACTTCCCGCCGACCATCCGAGAGTAGTAGTTAATATCTCTATGGAGGAGAATGTTGAATTACCTGTTCCTACTGAGGACGCAAGAACTGTAGGACAAGCAGTGGAGAGCTTCATTATGTGGCCCACCAATCTTATTACAGTAACTCCATTAAGACAAGTTTGTTAGTTGACATGTATTTTTGGTTCACTTCCTTTAGAATTCTTTCTTGATTCTAAATTAAATTGATTCACTTTGTTGTACAGTCTAAGGAGAAACACCTGAAAGTGTCAAGACTGAGCAAGGAATCAATTAATGCACTATCAAAGCCAAAGCCCAATCCTCAGGTTTCAAATAAATATAAATTAGCTCTTGAAGCATTAGCAGCCCAAATGTTAAGGGATGATGGCATAAAATTTGTAGATTTCAATAAAGAAATTTACAATAGAAAAACACAAAATTTGCTTAAACTAGAAGCAATACATGATGTCTTCCAGCGTGAGACGATAGGGGCCACTGTTATTGACTTATATGTCAGGTACTTCTTCCACTATACATAAAATATTTTTCACTATGTTTATTTCAGTTTATCATTGATCTATTTGTTTGTTCATCTCAGGCACTTGTACCATACGTTTTTGGTTTCTGGCAACCTCACGAGGAGGTTTATGTTCATCAATCCCCATGACATAGCTGCTTTTACTCCACAGATGCCACATAGCTAGCTTAGAAGTCAATCACAACAAGTAGCAGATCTGTTCATTGTAAGAGCCAACAATAAGATGTTATTCTTGGCCCTTTACATGTAAGGGTGTGTCACTTACCATTGATCTTTTTAATCATGCGTAATTTGAATGTCAACTATTTAATTAGAATTAGCTAACACTGGTTAATTGTGTTATGGCACACTGGATATTGGTCGTCATCAATCCATATGCTTCGAAGATATATTTCATGGATCCGGTGAATGGCGACCCAACGAATTATGCGCAGATGCAAAGTTATTCAATCAATAAGCATGCATTTATTTTCTATGTATTTCTATATATTTGTATGTTTTAATTTCAAAATAGATTCTTATATTAAATTTTTTTCCCCTTGCTTGATAGAGTTGTGGTGATGTTCTATGCAAATTATAGTCTTAAGGTGTCGCAGTCTGTAATAACCCAGAAAAAGAAAAGAGAAAAAGAAGTGAGAAAAAGGAAGGGAAAGAGAAGCTGGAAAATTTTCGAAGAGCTGAGAATTTTCTAAGTCTTCTCGCCATAGCGAGATATGGAATCGCCATAGCGAGAATGCCTCTTCGCCGTAGCGAGTATGTCCCTAGCTATAGCGAGTGCGGCATTCCATATAGAAACCAGTAAGTTGCTCGCCGTAGCGAAATTGTTCCTAGCTATAGCGAGTATGGCATTCCATATAGAGACCAGGGAGTTGCTCGCTGTAGCGACGCTATAGCGAAGGCAGAGATCGAGAATAGACACGATCTCGCCGTAGCGATGCCATAGCGAAGACAAAAGTCTGGAACAGACACGAGCTCGCCGTAGCGAGGTCACTAACTCGCTATAGCGAGAGCGGTCCAGAAAAGCGAGAAAAAGAGAATTTGACTTTTTAAAAGCTTCCAAATCTCTTCTTTCTTCTTCTAACCGACTCTAACTCGTCTTAGGAGAGAGAAAAGGGCGGAGGAGAGAGAGAGAAGCTGAAGAGAAGAGGAAAGCACAAGAAAGGTATGAATTTCATGGCTCCCTCTTAGTAAGTTGCCTTCTCCCCTTTTTCCCTCCTTTTCACGGTTTAAATGGTAGAAAATGGTTAGGGTTGAGTCTGGTTCAGAGGAGAGAGAGTGGGAAACCATTCTTGAGAGAGATTAGAAGTAGATAGCCTTCTCTTTCTTGCTTTTCCCCTTTCTTATGAGTTGAGAAAGAGAGGGATAGTTCATGGACCCTAGAGTGAGGAAGAAACCTAGAGTGAGAAGCTCAGTAGAGCTGCTTAGAAGTGATCCCTAGCTTAAGAATTGAGTAGTAAAGTATTAATTCCATGCTTTTGTGTGGTTAGGCTCAAGAGGAACTCTCCCATCTAGAAGTTGTTGTGAAAACCAACAAGGGAGGAGTCAAGTGTCGGAGCAAATTGAGAATAGCTAGCAAAGGTAGTTCTCTCCGCTTTCTCTCATGCATAATTGTGTGTTTACATTGTCTTGCTTATGTGTATGAATGATATGAGCTATGAGAAGTGTGTTAGCATGATTATGTGATATGATTGAGATGATGTTTTAAATGATTGTTTGGTTTGCTTGAGGAAATGGAAAAGCCAATAACCCTGAAGCCAAGGTGAGGATGAGCCGAAGCCCTAAGTTGGTTGAGCCATGTCTCCCAAAAGTGAGGTTGACTCCCAAAGAGTAAGGGTGAGTCTAAGTACCTCTAAAAGTATGGGAAGGCAAATCCAAAAGCCATAAGGGAAGGGGTGAGGCCGATCCAAGTACTCAGCGAACTTATGAATGTTATCCATGGCCATTTCACATGTTTAAACGTTTTCTATCATGTTTTACATGCTAACATGCCATACATGCTTAATGAGACTTGTTGCATGCAATATATGTATGTTTGAATGAGAGTTGAACTACTGAGATTCTCCGAATCTCACCCTCCCTCTCCACCATCCAACCATGTCAGGTGGCCCAAGTGAGATAAGAGATGGGAGCAACCACCACCAAGCATGAGGCTAGGGATAGAGATGAAGAAGAATGTAAAGAATTCTTGTATATGGATCTTGTACATGAGATGTAAATGATGTATATGATGTAGTTCCTCATAGTTTTGTAAAACCATGTATATATTAATGATGAATGTATGAGAATGAGATTTATGATGAATGAAAGAGCATGGTTGAATGAGAAAGAACCAATGATAGCCTAGTAAATATGGGTGCATAAGTGGGCATGGGGTAGTGAGTTTCCCCAATCTGAGTTATTAGACACTTGAGGCATGATTGATAGCTCCTATAGATGCTTTCTCATGTGCTCAAAGAGTCATAGAAGTAGAAAACTTAAGATTGGACCCCATTAGCCACACTTTTGGCCAAGAAAGGGCCATTTTGCACATGATGTCATAGAATAGCCATATGACCTCTTCTAGCCATGAGATTTGACATGGAACTAGAGTATGTTTAGAGCTTTCTGGGAAGCTAGAGTTCATGTCATTTAGAGGTCTATAGCATTTTCTATGAGCATTCAAAGTTAACATCAGAAATTCGGATTTAGAAAAATCACTGTTCATTTGGTCAGATTTGAAATCATGTCATCCGAGGGGCAAACGTCGTCCAATGGCTACGAAATTTTATACACAGAAACTAGATGGTCACAGTGACTTGTAGGAACTGGAAGAACCTCATTTAGAGGTCCAGAGAGGAAGTTATGCAATTTCGAAGTTCCTGCCCAGAATCAGACACCCAGCCAGACCCGAGGTACTGTTTCATCGGTTTCCGGGAAATTGGATAGGTGAACTGATCTGGAAAGATTTTTCTCCTCTAGCTAACATCCACATCTTTCCATAGAGATAGATTTTATGAGCATTGGATTTTTGTGGAATTAGTTAGACATTTTCAAAGTCCATATCAGTAAACTGTGACAGCAAAGAAGTCCCCTCTGACCAGTGAGCTATTTCGATGTCAAACGCAGAATGAGTGGGAGATTGAGACTTCTAAGTATTTTTAGCATGAAATAGACGTCTCAAGATTTCTATAATGACCCAGATCATGCAGATACGATTTTTCTGCATTTAGTTATGAATTTCCAAAGTTAGCCCAGAGATGAAGCAAAATCTGGCCATAGCGAAAATGCATGTCTCCAATCCCTTTTTGCTTTCCATGAGTTTGAAGCATATAGTTGGGATTGAAATAAGTCTCAATAGTGTAATTGAGCATGAGGGAGCATAGAGAGAGCTCAACCGGTCCATACTACTTCTAAGTGGATCTCTACCCACACATAGTGCCATAAAAAGAGTAAGCATAAGGTAGAGAAAGTGTCTCCCTTATGAGTTCCGCACCGCCCATATGGGCTAAAGGGCACGTTGGGTATGAGCTAGAGGTTAAGGTGTCACACAGTCAAAAACACCCGCCATATTATACAAATGGAATAGAGTAAAGGTATTTATCAATATTCAGGTAATTATTGAGTACACCATTTCTGAAATTTAATATGTTTTGTCTTGAATTTTTATAGTATCCAAAACAACCAAACAACATAGATTGTGGATACTACATGATTAGATATATAAAGAATATCATCACACATGAACAATCTACAATCCCAGACATGGTATGTAATTCAGTTCCTTTAGGTAATTGGACAATTTTCCTTTGTCTCTACGTTTCCTTGTATACAAAAATTTAACTATAGGATTGTATTGGTTACTGGTAATTTGCTGTTACTAGTTGTATCCAGTAATATTAATATGTAATTTGCTATTATTAGCTATAAAGAGAGGGTTTAAGACTTGGGGAATCTTTATTTTTAAGCTGTTATATTGCCAATTTTCTTTGATATAAAATCCATTTTAAAATATTATTTCTAAAATTTAACCAAATTCTAGTTATCTAACTTCAAATTATTCTTATTTCATTTTGTAATACTTCTTGGATTCATATTGCAAAGAATACTTTGATGTTCAGATAGATGAACCTAGAGAAGAGTGGTCTCAATACGTGTTCTAACAATATTTGTTAGTTTAGTATTAGTTTGTGTTAATTTCTAGCTTTGTTTTAATTTGATTATTGATTGTAATTGTTCTTTGATTGATTAATACAAAGAAATAAGAGTTTTTCTAATTAAGTGACTGTAATTATTCTCTACTATTCTTCTTCTTAAAAGAATAAAAGTTCTTTGATTATTTTGAGTTGCTGAATATTGATAGCTGGAATCAAATAAAGAATAGAGATGAACCAAATACCAGTAGCATAAATTGTATGTGGTAAAAACAAAAAAACAAAAAAAAGTTAGCAATTCAAAGTAAAACTGCCAACAAATAAATATTTATTGGCGGTTAATTTAAATAACTACCAACAAAAATTCATAAACTGTATGTGGTAAAAGAAAAAAAGAAAAAGTTAGTGGTTCAAAGTAAAACTGCCAACAAATAAATATTTGTTGGCGGTTAATTTAAATAACTGCCAACAAAAATAATTTTTGTTAGCAGTTACGTTATAACCACCAACAAAAATGAGACCTTTGTCGGTGATTCTTATTTAACCGCTAACAAAGGTCTCATATTTTGTTGTCAGCTAGGTTATAATTGCCAACAAAAATATACCCTTTGTTAGCGGTGTGTATTTGATCGCCAACAAAGTCCTCCTACTTTGTTGGTGATTATTAACCCCTAACAACAAAATCTGATTAGCTTTATTAGCATTTAAATTGTTAATGGTTACTATCCTCCAATGAATGTAAAAAATAATTGTCAACAAAACCTTCTCCTGGTGTAGTGCAATTAGTAGCCAATGAGATGTATACTATGAAGTAGGGTTTATTTATGTATTGACACAATTAAGTGGTAGACCATGTTGTGTATGAGGATGAGTTGTGATGAAAAGCTATGTATATGTCTAAGACCATGAAATGGTGCAAATTCAATGTATATATGAGCTTTTAGAACATGACTTACTCTATATGTAGTGTATGGCTCTATGACTATTGGCAAGTGAGATGGTAAAATTTTTTGTGTTAGCCATATTTCTTGTCATGGTTCCTATGAAAATGATGTATGGATAGATTACAATTTATTCAAAGTAAGATATTGCAATTTAGAAGCCAAATGAACCATTTTAGACCAAAATTTTAGTCTAAATAAGTCATAAATTGCACCTATACTCTTGATAGTCCAAATGACCTTATTTGGAGCTAAACTTTGGTTAGCATCTAGAGAATTTATAAAACTATCCAACAAACTAAAGATGATATTTTTCTAAATTCTATGGAATACTTTATGAATTTTTAAAATTGGCCCCAAAAACTAAAATTATGCAATTGTTATTTGGGCTGTCATAGCCTTGGTTTCTGTAGCTTTTCAGGGGATAAATGAATTTATGTTCACTTGGAATTCTTTCATCATAAAAAGTTTGGATCATAAGTTTTTCGTAGACATTTAATTTGCATAAATTAGAGTTATATAGTTAAAATTATGAATTTTTAAAATTTAAGACCTTTTTATGTCCAAAGTGTCCAAAATTAGCTATATGGCATCTAGATGCAAATGAGGCTTATATCTTGGTCTTATAGATCAAAACAAACTTGTTTATGATAATCATGAATAAAAATGAAAAGAAATTTAAATTTTGACCATAATAATTTCAATTGATGTGTAAGAAAAGCTAAAATTGTTCTAAAATTGTTGTCAAAAGTTTAATTGTGGTTATAAATTGTTGTTGTAAGAATGAAATAATATGAATTTAGTTATATGATGTATGTTATAACATCACACATGCATCTTATCTTATTTCCAATCTTATCTTGATTACTTAGCTCATGACACCCGCTATATAAATTAAAGAGAAGAAACAAGTTTTATTACATACTGAATAGAAAATAAAATGAAGAGTAGAAAATATGATAATTGTGGAAGAATATCCCTAGAGAATGTAAAACCAATATAAGTTGATATTAAATAATCAATTAGGACTAATATACTATATTCCCTATCAAAGTTTCAAAGAAGCTGAAAATTTCCAACTGTGGGTTATGAGTTGTCCACATATGAGCAGTGGGCATGCCATTTCCAAAGATTAATTAGATCTAGCAATCTCGTCAGAAATGTAGCCACATTCATTCCAAAAAGAGGTCACTTTGATTCATCATACGTGTTGCTTTTACCACTCTCACGAATGATGAACCCATAGTTTCCCATAATGGAATCCATATAAATCACTTGCCTTCCATGCCAAGTAGCAATTTTTTTTAGTCATAAAATATAAACATTACATTAATTAGAGACAGATCCTCTGAAATTACTAGTATAACTATAAAGGACATAGTCAAACTTTTGGCTTGATATATGCCTTCTTTTTTTTAAGAGATAAAAATTTTAATTGAGAATAAAAATTTTAGTTATTAAGATAAAAATTTTAATTATGAAGACAAATATTTTAACTGTAAAAAACAATTACATTCCAAAAATTTTAACTATCAAGATAAATTTCAACTAAGAAGAAAATTTTTTTATCATTGGGCCTTTAAAATAATTTCAAATTTTACGGTCCTTTATCATAAATATTTTATCCTCATAGTGACAATTTGTTAAATGTAATTTTTTTTCATAACTAAAATTTTTATGCTTGCAATTAAAATTTTTGAAGAATAATTTTTTTTATAGTTATAATGTTTGTTCTTAGTTAAAATTTTTTCTCATAGCTAAGATTTTATCTTCATAATTAAAATTTTTATCTATATAATAAAAAATAGGATATATGTCAAGCTAAAAGCTTGACTATATCATCTACAATCACACTAATATCTTTACAAAACCCGTTTTTCCATTAATTCATGGTAAGTGGAAACTATTGGACATTTACTTATCCCAAGGCCAACTATTGCCAAAAGTGTTGCCTAGTGATGTGCAAATTCACAATGGGAAAACCCAGGGGAGACATTCAAACTACTCCAACCATTGACTTCAATGGGGACAATTTGCAGAATTTCCTAGCTAACATAAATGATTTATCAAATTATATTTGAGTTCAAATTAGCAACTCTTAACCTAAACTTTGCTTAACATTTACTGATCACCAAAAGTCCCAATTTACATCTTAACTTTTATTCCAATGACTAATCCCCAATCTAAATATTTATTCAAATTACTCACAATTCTACAAGTTTATAATTTACCTTAGAAAGAAAAAAAATAGAATTTGTAGTAAGTGAATATCACTCCCAAATGACCAATCACACAATTTCCTACGATCACCAAAATTCCCAATTTTTTTAAACCCACAATATGGCATGGCAAGGAGAATGGAAATGTGGATCCTCTAATTTTGAGAATGGAATAGTTAAGCAAAAAAGAGTAGTCTTTACCTAACCAAAACCTCCAAGAACTCCACTACGCTAAAAAAGCTTCAACCACCCACAATCAAAGAGAGTCAATTACTAGAGACAAGGACCTCAAATGGAGAATAAGCTTAAGGTGTCTAGAGGAGGAGAATGTAGCAAAAATGATGGAGAAACATTGAAATTTCAAAAATGGGAAAAAAGTGGCTGGAAATCGACATGGAAAGGTATCTTTACCTTGAGTAAATGCTGTAGACCTTGGAACCAAAATTTGTGGCTGAACAAGCATCCAAAACTTTGAGCACATTACTAGAAGTGGATGATGCAACCATGAAGACAGAGCAATGGAGGAAGCTCACAAAGCACACGGACAAGTAACACACATGAATACGTAAAGAGAAGAACAATAAACGACTGAAGAAATGATGAAAGAGAGTCTAGATTTGCTAATGTTGCAGCGTGAAAATGAGCGCTTATTTTTGCTTAATCACATCTGTCCAAAAGGTAGCATGTTAAGGAGCTCGTCTTGTTGCAAAACTGGTTGAATGAAGCATAACGTTTCATTTTTTGATTCGAAGATGCAATCATAGTGCATGTTTGGAATTGCAGTAGGAAAACACGTTAGTATAGAAGTATCAAATTGGAGCTTCCCATAAAATGTGGTTTTGAGGTAAACTACTGCATTTCCAAACGGGTAATCAATGTTTAGCATCAGGCCATCTGTTTCCTCTGAACCTCAGCCAAAAGTTGTGTTTCCCAAGCTCTATCAAAACTCATTGTGCCTCCATGAACGTTGTAGCCTCATTTGGAATCCTCAGGAACGTGAAGGGAACCATTCATCCTCCATCCTCCAGTATGAGACAACCAAGAAGGTGAAGTGAATCTAATCGATTTTGCTTTATGATCTATCCATTTGTTCAAATCTTAATCCATCCTCCATTACGATCTAATCAATTTTGCATGCAAGAAGTTCAATGAAAAAAGGTGCAATGAGCATTTGTCAGAATCCATTTGAAGCATTTATTAGAACCTATTTGAAGCTTTTATCAGAGCTTGATCAACAAGCTGTTATCAAAACCAATTTTCTGCTGTTCCATCCGAATTTCACGCTATGCAACAAAGGGGATCCAGGATCACTTTTTAAGAGACCTACGAAGTAACAGACATATATATGATTAGACCAATTCATCATATTAATGTTATGGATATCTTCTTAAGCATTACAATTCATTTTTTAGTGCTAGTACTCAGGACTCATGAGTTTGGTTTGCAAATTGAATTACTTGGTGTTTTATTAGGATCCTAAGGTAGAAGGGTCATAATTAGTACCTATTAATAACCATTTACTCTTTTTTTCAATAGATGATTAGATGAAGCATTTATCATATTTGGATCAACAATTTAATGTGTTGATTGTCATGAATAGATTATTAGAAATATAGCTGTCTTTGATTTAAATTGCAATGTTGAATTTATTTACTTGGTTGTGTTTTGAAAAATAGATTTTTAGTGTGTTGCTTTTTTGGAAAGTATATGGTGACTGTTGTTTCATTACTCTTTTACTTTTTGGAAAATTCAAGAAGATAAACCACATATATAATAGGTAGTGAAGAGTTAGTAATAGAATATGCTTGGTTTATTTTTTAGATTTTACATAGTTAAATATGATTACTGAGGGAATCTTTGAATAAGGATTTGTTTGCTCAATGTTTCTAATTTCTATTATAGAAACATAGCTTTGGGAAGATTTCTCTTATAATTACATTAAAGGAAATTTCCTTTCTTTTTTCAAAGTTTCTATAATAGAAATATAAGTGTTGGCATTGGCAAATTAGCTTATTTCTTTCTGGTGGCAATCATAGCATTGTCCTTCTAGAATACCAAAGAAAGTTGCCTCTTGAAGATTCTAAATTTGATTTTTACCTCAGATGATTAGTAATGTTTCTTTGTCTATGATTTATGTAGCTTTGTTTGTGATGTAAATTGCAATGTTGAATATATTTACTTAATTGAGAATTGAAAAATAGATTTTATTGTGTTAATTTTTTTAAAGTATATGAGTAAAAGGCATATATACTGGACTAGAAATCCATTTTGGTGCTTTTTTTGTATCTACCTCATAGATAGTCAAGACTAAAAGACTAATTGAAATTGTACGTGCTTCTAATTGAATTTGGACTTGTTTCTCATTGAGTAAAAAATATTGGAGAATTGGTACATGTATTTGGCAGAACTTGAGAAAAGATATTGGTCTCATATAAATGCTATTTTTATATCTTCTATTACTCTTAATTTGGAGTTTTTAATGATTAAATATGGCTTTAGGGATTTAATTAGGTGGAATTTGATTTTATTAGTCATTTATGCACTTTATAAATTAATTTGCAAAATTATTGAATTGTAATGCATAAATTCCTTTAGATAATTTTGTAAATTTTCTTACTTAATTTTTCTCATTCTTTTGTGCAGATTTTTGATTGGCAAATGGAACTTAAATGGAGAAATTTAGTTGAGAAGCCACAAGATTGAATAAAAGGTATAACATTCAATATGTTGTAAAAACATCGAAATGAGTCAGTTTGAAAAGTAAGTCCCCTAAAATGAGTGATTCAATGCCAAATAAAAATTTGATAAATTTTAAATAATAGAAAACGAAGATTTGAGCCTTGAGTTGCTCAGAAACCGAGGCTGGAGTGATTCAAAAAATTTATCAAAAGGCTAGTGACATGCTTGTAAATAAGTTTAATTTTAAAAAAACACATAGGAGGACTTTTTAAATGAAAATTTTGAGTTGTCCAGGGTTCTCATAGGCCCTAAAAACCATAAGAAGCCCCGAGACTGGTAAAGCCTCTCTGGTGTACGTTTTCCAACGGTGGTGATCCTTAATTTTAACGAATTCATTTGAAAAGGTTTTAGCTTTGATTTGAGTGATTCTAAAGGTATTTTATTAAATTAGGAACTTAAATTTTATAATGGAAAAGAAAGTTCTCAAAAAAGAGCTAAAATGAAGCGGAAATAAAATGCCATTACGGAAGGGTAAAATTGGAAAAGCAAGTTTCTTGAAACTTCCATAAGCTTCCACCACTTTCTTGTCTCTTCTCCCTTTTAATTAGCACGACCCTTTTTGCCCAAAAAATAGAAAATGCTCAACCCTCTTAGGCGCACAAGAGAAGAGAAGAAAGGGAGGAAGAAAACCAAAGAAAAGGTAAGGAATTTTATGAAATTTCATACTTCTCCTTCTTCCAATCTTGTTCCTTTCCTTATTAGCTTTCTTTCTATGGTTTTATTGAATAGATTGGTTTTGTTTTGTGTCCAGAACCAGAGGGAAGAGTTCGAAATGCTTGGGGAGAAGAAAACCAAGAGGAAAGGCTCTTGAAAGCAAGCTTAATTCCAAGGTAATTTCCCATTCTTGGTGCTTCTTCTTTGTTGCTCTCCCTTGTGTAATTTTTGGCTTAAACCAAAACCATATGGGGGAGGGATTGTTTGTCCAAATTCAAGGGGGGAATAAGGGTTTTAGGCTATAAGGAGATGGAATATGGCAAGGAACTCCAAGAAAAATCAAAGGAAATCAAGTTAGAAAAGTGTGATGTACTTGGAGGTTTTGTAAAATATGATTTTATGTGAGTGTTTCCTTGGTCATATGAATGTTCCATTGAGCTCCTAAGACTCTTAGAAACCTCCCCAAGTGGCTCTTCCATCAAGGGAAATTTTGAAACTCTAAGAACCCCCTTTAGTGTGCTTGTCTCGGCCTAGGCTAGTTCATAGAGCTAGGGAGTGTTTTAATTTGTTCTAACTTTGGTTTGGGACTTTATATGATGTTAGAAGATGGGAGAAACTATTGAAAAAATTTAGGATCCATGGAATGACAGATGGGACAATGGTGTCTATAATGATGGCTTAAGAAGCAACTTGGTTTTCCACTTGTGCAAATGGTTATATGAGTACTCCAAGGACCTTAATTAAGTTCAAGAGGTCAAGAAATGGGAAGAGATGGGAGCCTAGAACTTGAAATATGAAAGTTGCTTCATTAGGCCAATTATAGAACCATTATGCCACTTATGAAACCAAATGTGTATTCAAGCTTTAGTTTAGTGTCTTGGCTTGCTTTAAATATGTGATTGTGTATTATTTATAATGTCTAGGCCAAGAGAACATCCCACCACTTAAGTATCCTTGTGAGGCCGAGAAAGGGAGGGAGTAAAGCAAAGAAAACTTGCATCAATTGAAAGGTAGCTCTCCACCTCATTCTCCTTGCATTCTTGTGTGTATGTATATCATTGGGTGCTTGTGCATGCTTGTATGACTTGAGAATATGCCATTTATTGGTACCAATGTTTGTTCTTGGATGGCTTGGCATGTGGAAATGGCTCACAAAGGTAAGGTGATACCAAAAGTCCTTTAATGTAGGTGAGGAGATGCCAAAAGTCTCAAGGCATGGGTAAGACTAGGCCAAAAGTCCCTTAGATGGATGAGACTAAGTCAAAAGTCCCTAGACCAAGAGTGAGGCAAATCCAAAAGTCCTAAAAATGGGGTTAGGCAAAACCAAAAGTCCTTAGAGCTCCTCCTTGAATTTAATATGAGATGGTGGCATGAAAATGTGGTTTTATATGTTTTATGCCTGAGTCACCTTGTATATTTATGTTTTTGATGTATGTACACTTTGAATGTATGTGTGAACTATTGAGGTTCTTGGAATCTCACTCCTCTCTCCCCTTCCATCTTGAATTGTTTAGGTGGCTTACAAGAAGTAAAGAAAGCAAGTCAAAAGCCTTGAAAGGCTATACTTTAAACCTTTTTGTAATTTTCTTTGGGTATAAATGTGAGAGTGATGTTGTACATATTATTTTTGTGATGTGAGACCATGAACAAATGTAAAATAATTTATGGATATTATGTAAACTATATGTGACCTTAAATCAATGTAAATATGGATTTTGGGTAGTTGAATGCTTACTTGAAACACGTATTCTTGGATGTGAGATAGCCAATTTAAGATGCATGGGGTTTGGAACCACTTGGGTAGTGTCTACAAGTCATATTTGTACTTTGAAACTTGCCCAAGAGGAGCCAAACCATTGGAGAGGCCATTTGGACAAAGTGGACATCTTACATGGAGCAATAATGGCCATTTTGGTGAGTTATATCACTTTTTGTCCAAATGAGCTCTTCTTAGTTTGAAATTTAGCACGCATCTAGATTTTGTTGAGAGCTTTTTAGGAAGATAAAGTGGGTTTTATTTAGAGTCTACAGAATATTTGATGAATTTTTGAAATTGGGAAAATTTTCTGATTTGGTCATTAATACTGTTCCAATAGTTCGAAAATGAATCTGTGTCAAACATGGGGCAAACAATGTTCAATTGCCATGAAATTTTATAGACGAAAACTAGATCCTTCTAGTGACTTGTTGAGTGGCTCGTCGTACAACCCTCAAAATAATACTAGGTTGATAAGATATGTAATTAGTGGCACAACCTAGGTCATCTCCCTTAGAATTGGCATTTTCTACATGCTCTTCTTCACGTCTCCTGCCCCTTTTTTTTATTCATGATTACTTATTTTATAAATATATGATGGGCCCCATTTTCCTTTTTATATTGAATATAATATCAATATTCATGCAAGCATTCCCACGTCCAGCTTCCTCTTCACATGAGCTGCCTCTCTCATGTAAAATCACGTTGGCTTCAGCGTTTTTTTCTGCCCAGTTTCTTCGTTCTTTTCTGCCCAGTTTATTCGTTCTGCTCGAGTTCAGCTCCTGCATGTTCTTATCTTCTTCTTTCTTAATTCTCCAGCTCGAGTTTCTTCTTTCCAGCGTGATATCCAGCTTCTCAGAACAGTAACCCTCAGGTCCAGCGTTGCTTCTTCTGCATCTTATCCCTCTCGTGCAGCTCGTCCTTTTCTTACGTTTCTGCATGCATTATCCATCTCATATTATGTTCCCAGCTGCTGTTCCAGCTCTAAACTTCAGCGTAAGATCTCTTTTGATGCTTCTCCAAACCAACCTCCATTCAAGCTCTAATTGCCAATTGAAAAATCTGCACAAAAGGAATGGAAGATATAAAAAAATTCACAAAATTCATTTAAAATGATTTATGTATTTAAAATCAATTATTTTTCCAATTAATTAATAAAGTGCAAAGAATGGCTATTAAAACAAAATTTCATCTAAATACACCCCTAGAATCATATTTGGTCACTAAAATGCTTAAGTTAGGAGGATTAAAATGTATAGAATTCATGCTTATCACTTGTGCCTATTAGAATCACCCGATTTGGATGTCTAGAGAGGGAAATATGAATTTTTGACATTTCTGTCTAGTACTAGGTGTCTAGTCTGACTTGTGTTGCTGTTTGATTAGTTTTTGTAGTCTAAACGAACCTGGAATGGTCTGGAGTGATTTTTTTCCTCTAGATAACATCCATATCTTTTTAGATTGGTATCATTTGTATGGATTATATTTTTTAAAAATTAATTGGACATTTTTGAAGTTCATATTAGAACCTTGTATTAGTACCAGTAGCCAGTTGGACCTCAAACGTGGTCTAAATACTATGTTCATGAATTGAACTTATTTTTAGTGTAAATTTAACACTCAAAGCTTTCCAGGAATCTATAGCATGGTATATTTTGATTTTTCTACATTTAATTATAAATTTTCAAAGTTGCCCCTGAAATCTACCATATGCTGTCTAAGGTGAATAAAGAAAAATCTAGGGTTTTAAGCTTGAAATCTGTGGATTGCTTAATGTTTTAGATTGTTTGTGACTTGTACAAGTGAAAAATGAGTAGAGAATGATGTTGGGACATCCACGAGGCCCATATGACACGAATTGAAAATTTAACCTCGATGTTGCGTAACAAAAATGTATTATTTTTATACTTTTCTTGTAAGTTCATGAGGAAAATGGATATAATAGCCTTAAATGGAAGAGTATGATAATGGAATATATGTGGTATGACAAAAGGCCCATAATTTTAATAGAATTTTCAAAATTAAAGATGAGAAAAAGAGAGATGAAGTCACGTGCCTTCTATTCACATATTCCACATCCTTTCCTTCATACTTCCACGTAGCACCCACTCATGCATGGTGACACGTAATAAATAAAGCTTGTGATTAGGAGAAGATCCATAATATATAGTAGCAACTCATGAATGTGAACAGAAAAGGGAGAGGAAGCTGTAGGAGAATTACGTAGAAGATACACATAAGCTGAACACGAGCTGAAAATCGAGCTATGGTTTTTAGGAAGTAGGAAGAAGCTACACAAGTGAGGATTCATTTTTATGTAGGAATGGTGTATGAAGCCACAGGTCTAGAAGCACGTACTAGCAGCTCACATTAACATACATGGACAGCCACTAAAATCACACATACGTATGCAAGCCATGGGCAAAAGTTACATGAGAGGCCATGGGTTTTAGAAGGCCTAGTAGGCAACCACATTAACACATCTCTTACATGGTAGCTACAAGAGAAAAGCTACGGGGTTAGGGTCCAGAATGAAGCCATAAAGTACGTGAGAAAGAAGGAGGAGATTAACATGATGAATGAAGACACACACATGCTGGTTCTGACGTAGAAAAGGGGAGAAGGAGCTTCGTGTTATACCAGTTGCACGTAGGAAAACACTTAAGAAGCTAGCTAAAATGAACACGTGAAGGGTTTAAAGGGCAGTGGAACACATGAAGAAACTAGATAAATTCTAGTTTAGACACAAATGAAGAAGCTCATGGGGAAGATGTGTTGAGAGAGGAGTAGAACAGAGAAGAAGCTACGGATGAATCACGAAGAATGGAGAAAATACGTGATCAGGAAGAAGACATGGGTTCATCAGTTTTGACATTAAAGAGCATGAATAGAGTGATTGAGAAGCACGTGACTTAGGGCAAGGCAGCATCTAGGAGAGCAACACACATGATCATTAAATGGAATGAAAAAGCACGTGAAAGGAGGGGATTAGGGGCTCAGGTAGTGAGCAAGAGGGGAATCCACACATTCATTCATCCATCTCATTCCATTGCCCAAACACTCCATTTTTCATTCCATGGTCATGGCTCATTTACCTCATCTTCCTCCATCTCCTTCCACCTCTATGAAGCACTAAATCCATAATTGTGGCTAACTAAGAGGAAGACTTTGAAGAAGCTTGAATCCATGGAGATAATCAAAAGATTTTGGCTAAGATTCTTATTTTATTTTCTCTCGTTTTACATCAATTTTTGTTATTTTATTTACTTGGTTTAGCTTGTAATTAACTAAGATTGGTGTAGTTTATAATTCGTGGTTAGTTAGACATTAATCAGGAGATTATTTGATGATTAATGGATTGAATTAAGTGTTGAATTTTTTATTTTCTTTTAATTTCCCATGTATGCAGTCAATGTATTTGATAAAATGTATGAGTGAAATTGTATACTTAATTATTTGATTTAAGGATTCCTTAAAGTTTAATTGGTTAATTGAATATCCTAGGGTGTTAATTCAAAGGCTAATTAATCGATTAATCATTCAAATTTAAGCGTTCATTGATTTTAATGACAAGAGTTAATAATTAGATGCGGAGTTGATGTTTTAATTCAACATTAATTTGTTAATCTCTTAAATCTTGAGTGGTAACTCAAGATCACTTACCATGAACACAATTAGGAACTCCTAGACAAGAACATTAACAATTGAATTAGGATAAGAATAGTGGATACCAATGGATGAATTCAAGGCTAGTCACATATCCATTAGCAACTCCTTAATTTATGCATTTAGGTAATAGTTGGTCATTTTAGTTAGTTTAATTCAATCAAACCCCTATTTAATTAGGTTGTTTTAGGATCCTTTTACACTTAGAAAATTCAATTAAACATTGAAATCTATTTCCTTGGGAGATGATCTAAGTTGTGCCACTAACTATAAAATTTTAATTTAACCTAGTTTTATTTTGAGGTTGTGCGACATAACCATTAGTCTCTAAAATGAACTTGTACATATTTCTCATTCAGTATGTTTATCTTCCAAGTTTCCACCTCCCCTAAGGCCTAAAACCTTCACAACACAAAAGTAGGCAATTGCTTATGAAGGCTACACATGCAATTAAACAATTTTGCATAAAACTAGGTTGTAAGCTTTTATGATGCTTTTGATATCAACTACTATAGTTGAACAAAAAATTGAAAATGAAGAGATTTTCACTTGATGCTAATTATCCCTTTGTATATTGTTTGAGAATATAGGTTTGGTAGCAAAAAATGGACTTTTATACATTATTCGAATATAAGTTGTAAGACAAAGTTCAATGTAATGAAGAAACCTTTGGATTGGATTAATATATCAATAAAATAAATTCTTTCATTACCTCAAACATCTTGAGTATTGACATTTAACAAATTTCCACTGAAGTCCATTGTTTCAAGTGATTGCACACAATGGCCAAGAGGCATCTACATTACAAAAGAACCATAATCATAACATAAACAATAATTTCAATTTTAACCTAATAAAATAGGTAATATATATCAAAGTGACTTTTAGCCTAATAATTTGCCTAATCACCTAATCCAATTTAAAATAGCTAACAATTTTAAAAAGTATATAACATACACAAGTTTCTTATTCTATATAAACAAAATATTAATTTCATACACATTGCTAATTTTGCCATGTCCAGCAAACCAATTTCTACACTTTTCACACTTATATATAATAAAAATTTAACACATCAATTACTTCATATATAGATGTATGACTTTTTTTTTCTAATTAAATCTATTATACTAACAAGTATCAAGAATTTCATAATAATAATTATTCATATATATATATATATACTTATTTACATTTTAGTCCCAAAAAAGAAAATAACCATCCTTTGCAAAAGCACAGTTTCCTAACTACTAATTGCAAATTAATATACATAAACCTATTCTTTTAGAATATTAAATGCTTTTACAATAGGTACACTAAATTCATTGTCATGTGTATGAGAAAATGCGTGAGTGCTGGCAATGCTGAACAAGATATTCCTAATTGTATTTGTTTGTGTGCTTTATTATGCCACAAGGATTAGGCACAATTATACATGCATTCAATGAAAGCATCAAAGTTGGTTGCTGAACATAGATACAAGCATATTTTTACTTATTGTAAAAGGTTGACTTTTCAAATTTTTAACTCTTGTATATGATTTGCTTCTCATAGGTAGATGCTCGCACCAACCCTTCATATGTTTCCAATTCATAATACCAATTCTCCTCTTAAACCCCTTAGGGATTGCTATGTTGTCACTTGCCTGTAATGTGGTAACATTGTTATCATTGTCCAAACACTTTCAAGTCAAATGAAGCTCCATAACTTGCTTGCTTAATTTATCCATGACTTTGTTCACCAACAAAAATCCTTATAGCAAGTTAAATAGTTCAATTGCTAATCTAACTAGTTTAGGAAAGAGAATGTGATACCCTTGCATGCTATTAGGTTGAGCATCTTCCTTGACTTCCTTCCTCTAAACATCTAGTATCACCTCGCTTCTCACTTCTTTTTTCTATCTTTTTAGAATATATTGATTAGAAAGTATTTTAACGTCCATGATATCAAATACCTTCAAGGCATGATAGCATAGTATACTTATAGCTACAAGAGATTAATCTTTACATAGATTAAATAACACTTTGTATTCTCCTTCTTGACCTGACATAGTAATAACATATTCAAACAACGATTGACTTCATTTCTATGTTTAATACATGGAGTATGCACTAGATCAAATGTAACACCTTCATTTCTAGCTCATACCTATCATGCCTTACATGCTCATATACATATGGCATTGTATGAGGCATTGTATGGGAGGAAGTGTAGGTCCCCAATGTGTTGGGTTGAGCTAGGAAAGCGGAGCCTTATAGGCCCAGAATTAGTGGACCAGACCTCCAAACAGATAGAAACCATTAGAAAGAAACTTTTGCGGCCCAGAGTAGACAGAAAAGCTATGCAGATAAACGTAGGCGACCGTTAGAGTTTGAGGTTGGAGACCATGTTTTCATTAAGGTATCTCCATTCACAGGCATAGGTCGATCCATTAAGAGTAAAAAGCTCAGTCCAAAGTACATAGGTCCTTTTCAGATTCTTGATAAAGTAGGACCTGTGGCATATAGACTAGCTCTTCTTCCGAACATAAGCCAAGTCCATAACGTCTTCCATGTTTCCCAATTGAAAAGGTACCAGCCCGACCCCTCACATGTCATAGAATATGAGAATGTGCAGTTACAGGATGATCTATCATATATAGTATCACCAGATTGGATCGTGGATGTTAGACTCAAGCAGTTATGGAATAAGACAATACCGCTGGTGAAAGTGGTTTGGAAGGGATTGTCTCCCGAGGAAGCCACATGGGAGTTAGAAGATGATATGAGGAAGAAATATCCAGAACTCTTCCCATGAGGTACGTTGTTTAAATTTCGAGGAAGAAATTTTTATAAGGAGGGTGGAATGTAACAACCAGGAAAAAGAAAGAAGAAGAAAAGAAAAGAAAAAGAAAAAAAAAGAGAGAAGAGAAAAGTTGAAAATTTTCAAAGGGCTGAAAATTTTCTAAGTCTGCTAACTACAGCCTGGCTATAGCGAATATACCTGTTCGCTATAGCGAGAAATGGTCTAGCTATAGCGAGAGTGCCTTCTAGCTATAGCAAGAATGCTTCTAGCTATAGCGAGTTCGGGCACCCCATACAAAATCCAGAGAGCTGCTCGCCGTAGCGAACGCTATAGCAAAGGCAGAGATCTGGGACTGATTCGAACTCGCCGTAGCGAGGGTTAGTCCGAAAAAGCGTGAAAAAAGAGGATTTGACTTTTTTAAAGCGCCCCAACTCCTTCTTTCACTCTGTAACCAACTTGAGCTCACTCTAAGAGAGAGAAAAGGGCAAAGGAGAGAAAGAGAAGCCTAGAGGAGGAAGGAAGAACAAGAAAGGTAAGGATTTCCATGGCTTTTCTCTTAGCATGTTGTTCTTCTCTCCTTATCCTCTCTTCCTACGGTTTTAGTAGTTAAAGTAGCTATGTTTTGAGCATGGTTTAGAGGAGGGAAAGTAGAAAACCCCTCTTGGAGAAGACCAAGACTCACATATCTTTAATTCTCCCTTGCTTCCTTTGTGAGAGCTTGAGAGAGGAAGGAGAGTGGATGAGCTTCTAGTGAGAGAGAGAACCCTAGCTCTTATATGCTTGGTAGGGTTACTAGAAAGAAATCCCTAGCTTATGAATAAGTATTCAAAAAATAATTCTATGCTTCTTGTGTGGCTAGACTCAAGAAAAGCACTCCCATCTAGAGTTTATTGTGAAAACCACAAGGGAGGAGATAAGTTGAAAGGAAAAGTTGTGATTAGCTAAAAAGGTAGCTCTCTCCACCTTCTTTCATGCATAAGATATGTGCTTACATTGTCTTGCTTGTGTGTATGTATATTTTGAACCATGAAAAGTATGCTAGATGATGATGCCTCATGTATTTCAATGATGTTTTATGTGATTGTTTGGGTTTGTTTGAGTATGGAAAAGCCAAAATCCCTTTAGCCATGGTGAGGATGAGCCAAAAACCCTCAAGTTGGTTGAGACAAAGTAAAGAATCTCTCAAAAGTGAGGTTGACTCCCAAAGAGCAAGGGTTGAGTCTAAGAACCTCTTAGGGAATGGGTGAGGCAAGTCCAAAATCCACAAGTGAGTGGGTGAGGCTAATCCATTTACTTGGCAAGCTTTAATATGTTATGTATAGCCTACTCACATGTTGAAAATGTTCTTTTATGTATGGCCAACTCAGATGTTGCAAATGCTTTTCTCATGATTTCATATGTTAACATGCCCATGCATACATTGTGAGACTTGTTTGCATGCTTTGTGTGTATGATTGAATGAGAGATGAGCTATTGAGATTCTTTGAATCTCACTTCTCCTCACCACCATCCAACCATGCTAGGTGGACCAAGTGAGGCAAGAGATGGGAGCCACCAAGCTTGAAGCTAAGGGATTTAGTGAAGAAATTGTAAAAGAGTCATTTGCCACTATTTTGTAGTTAAGCTAGAGGATGTACTCTAATGATGTAATGATGTATATGATGTAGCAAGTCTAAATACTTGTAAATGAATGTATATAACATGTATGTATGAGAATTAGAACCATCTTGAGGGATGTAGCAAGCTTTCGGTATGAATAGTAAGATTTTGCCATTATGTACAAGGTGTATGTGTTGGTGTGGGAGAGTGAGTTTTACATATCTGGGTTGTTGAACACTTGAGTCATGTTTAATAGCCTATGTGGATGCATTCTCACGTGCTCATAGAGCTTTAGAGGTAGAAGAGGCAAATTTGAACCCATGAAGCCTCATTTAACACAAGGAAGTGGCCCTTTTGCGCATGATGTCCAAACCTGACCAAATGACCTCTTCTTGCCTTGAAATTTGACATGTGACTAGATCTTGTTTAGAGATTTTTGGGAAGCTAAAGATCAAGTCATTTGGAGGTCTATACCATTTTCTGTGATTTTTCAAAGTTGATATCAGAATTTCGGATTTTCAGAAACACTGTTCATTTGGTCAGTTGGAGAATTGTGTCATCCGAGGGGCAAACGTAGTCTAATGGCTACTAAATTTTATAGACAGAAACTAGATAGTCACAGTGACTTATAGGAACTGGAAGCACCTCATTTAGAGGTCCAGAGAGGAAGATATGCAATTTCGAAGTTCCAGCTCAGAATCAGTCATCTTACCAGACCCGAGGTACTGTTTCATCGGTTTCCGAGAGTTTGGCTTGATGAACTGATCTGGAAATATTTTTTCTCTCTAGTTAACATTCACATATTTCCATAGTGATATCATTTGCATGCAGTGGATTTTTGTGAAATTAGTTAGACATTTTTAAAGTCCATATCAGTAAACTGTGACAGTAGCAGAGCCCCCTCCGACCTCCAGAGGCTTTTGCGTGTCAAACGTCCTGTGTGTGGGATTTTATGACTTGCACATATTTTTCCCATGAAGTAGACAGTCTAAGCTTTCCAGAGTGACCAGGAGAGCATGTTTTCGATTTTTCTGTATTTAGTTATGAATTTCCAAACTTTGCCCAGAAATGAGGCCAAATTTGCTGAAAACGAATTTGCATGTCTCATATCCCTCTTTGCTTTCCATGGGTTTAAAGCATATTTTTGGGATTGAAATGAGTCTTAATAGTGAAATTAAACATGAGGATGCATAGAAAGAGCTCACCCGGTCCATGTGACACTAAAGTGAATGTCTACCCATGCATGATGCCATGTGAGAAAGAATATGAACCCAAAGCAAATGATCTCCCTTTTATGCTTCCCATATGTATATGAGCATGTAAGGCATGATGGGTATGAGTTAGAAATGAAGGTGTTACATCAAACTCTTGTTGGAATATGTCCAAGATGGGGATGGGGTAAATCTTAGAAAGCTTTCACAATATAATTATTTTAGCTTTCTTGTATTAAGGGTATTATGGTCATAAATAATTAAAAGTTATTATTTTATTATATTTTTTTGCATTAAATATATTTTTAAGAGTAAATTACTCTATACTTTATTTAAGAGATAGCTTAATTACATGATTCTTTTGTCTATTATGAAAATATACACATGCCTTTCTTAAAACTAAATTTAAAATATTCAAAATATTTTTAAAAATAATATTAATTTTTATTTAAAATATAAACTTATTAAAAAACATATTTTTTAAACTTTTATTTCAATGTTATTTAGGTTGTGCTAAAAAACCAAAGTGGTTTTGATTATTTATTAATATATTTTTAATACACATGTTATTTGTCAGAACTAGCTTCATTTAAATTTAAAATGTGTTAGCAACCAATTATGCAACTATTGCAATACTTTTAGCAATGTATTTTAGTCCATTTTCTATACCAATTGGAGTTATAGTGGTCAAAATTTTAATTCTCCTTCTTCTTTACTTATAATCACCATAGACAAGTTTGTTATGATCTATAAAGCCAAGACTTCAATCCCATTGGCATATGGAAACCACTTAGCCCAATTTAGCCTTTTTGACATAATAAGACCTTAAATTTCAAAAATTTATAACTTGGGATACATAATTCCGATTTATACAAATTAAGTGCCTAAGGAAAGCTTAGAATGTAGACTTTAAGCTGTAAAAATTTCAAGTAAAAATAAATTCGTTTGGCCCCTTAAAACCTATAAAAATAAAACCTGCATTAGAGTGAATAGTACTAGGCCATTCTACGTAATTTTGCTAACTTTAAAAATTTATGAAATATTTTGCATATCTCTAAAAATTTTTATTTTTTGCTTGTTAGAAAATTCTATAAATTTTCTAATTATATGCTAAATTTTAGCCTCAAACTAGGTCATTGGTGCTGTCAAGGATGAAGGTGCAATTTATAACTCATTTGGACTAAAATTTAGTTTTAAAATAGTCCAATTGGCCTCTAATTTGCACTATTTCACTTTGAGCAAGTTTTAATCATCTTAAGCACCCATTTTATATGGCCCAAAACATAAAATAAGGTTTGCTTTAAAATATGACCTTTCAACACCCATACTATGCAAGATCATGCATCTATAGCCATATCATACATCAAAATAGCTCATATTTATGTTCTCATGCTTATACATATGTTTCCATTATAAAACTCATCATTTACATGAAAGTTCATTATGCATACACAAGCTTTCTATCCATACAAGTCTATTGTATACATTGGGCATACTCACATTACATAATAGAAACTATAACATTCTCTATTGCTTAGCTCTTCTCTACTTCCTTTCCTTTACTTGGAGGACCTGAAATGGTTAGTGGGAATGCATGGGTGAGATTCTGGAGGGAATCTCAATAGTAAATCTCAACCAAATCAATGCATACAAGAACACTATACAATGCATATGGTGAAAGTATGTAGTTTATATGCATCAAGAAACTCAAATGCAACTTTTAGCATAAAAAACTCATTTCTCATCAAACAATGGCTTCTCAACATACTAAATAAGCTTAACTAGACTCAACTCTGGGCCAATAAAAAGTTATTGCGCTCAATTCCCTACTATAAGGAGCTAGGAGCTAAAAATATATAATACTCGTAAGGAAAATCATATCAAAGTATAACTTATGAATACATCAAGTAACCACACATACTTGCATCTCAATTCATCCAAACATTCAAATGTATGCAAAATAAGGAGATAATGCTATCTTATGACTTTAAAGGCTTGAAGCTACCATTAACCCACTTGAGTGTTCTCTTTTTCTTGACTTTTCTTAGCTTGGCACTCAAATATTTCTTGTAGATCGTCTCATAAAACTATAGAAGCATTTTGTTTTGGCTTTAGAGTAAGTGACATGAGCTATGTTTACCATCTATACTATTTACTACTTTTTGGATATTTTACTCTAATGCTCCTAAATTCCTCCAAGCAATTGTCACCCCATAAGAATTCATCAATAACACATCCAAAATGAGAAGCTAAGAAAATGCAAATTAAGTGTGATGCCTGTGGCAATTTCAAATACAAGATAAAAAAGTATGGAAAAGTTATTCTAAAAGAATAAACACAAAACCATTCATTAAAGGAATATTAAATAAAATTTGAAAAAGAATAGTTATTTCAAATTCATCAGTTCTAAATCTAACCATTGTAACATTCAAACCTCAAATCAATCCAACTTTACAATATTAACAACATAAATTCAATCTAAAAATCCATCAAATTCAAAAATTCACACACACTATTTAAAGAAGAAAACACAATCTTACTTGCTAACTTTTCTAGTCAATATCAAACTATTGCTATTGCATTTTACTAAACTTTCATTTTCAATATATATATGAATAATTTTTCTTTGAAAAAAATGATTGTGTGAACTACTTGCTATGGATCCTATTATTAATCATTAGATTTTATTATATAAAATTAAAAATATATTAGTAATCAAATTTCTAAATTATATTAGTATTTTCTTGTTATTATTCATTATATTAGGATAATATATATAACTAGTTTAATTAAGATTAGACTAATGAATTATAAACTAATACCTTTACTAATTTAATAATTAATCTAATTCTAAAAATATTTAAAAATAAAGTTTTCACTAGCACTAAAAGGTTGCTATTGAAAGTAAAGTTTCAGTGATGACCCTAAATGTCTTCACAGAAAAGTGAGACTTTTATTGGTGATTATTTGAACTGTCACAAAATCTCCTCATTAAATTTGAATATATTTTAATTATCCACTAAATTTTTTTGTAAGAAAGCTTTTTAGGGGCAACTTTTTTAAGTTGTAATTGAAAACTTTTAAGTGGTGACTTTTAGTCACTTCTAAAAATTATGTAAGACCAACTGTTATCACCACTATCATGGACTCAAGAAGGGGATTTTCACACAGATCCAAAGCCAATAGTTCCTTGCGCTTACCTAGCCCTTTCTTTCTTCTCTTTTCCCTTTACCAGTTTGTTTTTTATTTTTAGATTTTATCCTTGTGGTTTCTTCTTTGGTTTCATTTATTTTAGATCTAATTTTCTCAAAGCTTCTTATCTTAGGGTTATTCCTACCAAGAAAGAGTTGGTCAATGCAATATACCATCTTCAGTTAACACATGCTAAAGAAAGAAGTATAGAATAGTATATTGCAATGATAATGAAGTGATACTTTTTTCTTGATATTTTATAGCTACTCTTTTTAATTAAAGTGCAAAAATAAATACTATATTGCATCTTTAGAAAAACTGCTTTCTTAAAAAGTGTTTGAAGATTTTACCAAAAGATACTTGCCTAAATGTGCACTAAAGTATTATGGTTGCTCACATATTCTATCCATTCAAAACAATAAGCATGACTAGTTATCTTATAATTCATGTTGAGACTAATCAATTCTAAATATTATGAACATGTCTCCTTCTATCACACATGCTTCTTAGAAGGTATTGGCCACGACTTAGTAATAACCCAAAAGTTATCAAGAAAATTTTAGTAGCCACTTTAGAACTTTTCACTAGCGGCTCTAATCACCATTTAGATGCTGATTTTTATAAAGAGTAAGTTTGGGTTGTGAATAAATTATATTTGTTGTTAAGCCAATATGAAGATGTTATATTAAGATAGTTAATTTAAAAATGAGGGAAAATGTCTTAAGTAACAACGTATCATGTCATATATAGTAATCAAGCTCATATGGTTAACCTTCAATTTTGCTAGTTAGTCCTTGTGGAAACCATGCCTTATATATATAAACCTAGCAGCCCTATTTTTTATTTGTAAGACTTTCATTTCAAAGTGCATGTGATTTCTATAAAATATGATTTATGTAAGTATACTATGTGACAAATCTATCTTCTAATTATTGTAATTATGGTTAAATATACAATTAATAATTAATGATCAAGGTTTGGAGTCTTACAATTTATCACATTATGAAAATATGGGGAAATTTGAACCTTCATGTTAGGGTCATTACTATACAACCACAAACAAAACAAAAATGCATAAAAGACATCATACTACCATGAGGGATTTATGATTCATCCATCCATCAGTTTCAACACACAATAACCTCCTACGAGTATTCCTATATCATTTCCTAGTATTACCATTAAAGAAACTGGGGTTTCTAGGCTAAAGGTAGGAGTTTGGGGTCTTACGCCGCAGCCCAAACCATTCGCGCTGCAGCTAAGTTAGGTACTGGAATCATTGGGCAACTTTCACAAATTTCGTCACAACTGTTGGACCATCGTCGTGGCCGGCCTACATGGCGCCATGGCGGAAATGCCTCATGAAGCTACTGTTTCAAATCTCACGATCCTTGCCTCGACGAAACACCCTTGCACCGCAACGAGATTCGCTACTGTACACTCCTTATTTTGTTCCCTCAACTAGCGCCGTGGCCGTACATGTTGTGTCGCAACGAGGTTTCATTCTGTTACCCTTCTGGGCGATTTTTTTCACTCTAAGCTGCGGCGTTCCTCGCCACTGTTACTCTCCAGGAAAATTTTATTATCTTGCTCCGTGACGAGATTACTCATGCTGCATTGCCTCTAAGTTTTGTCACTCATTTGGCCGTGGTGAAGCCTTCTCCGCCGCGGCGTGACTCCCTCTTGTAGTTACATCTCCCAAATTTTGTCCTATACACTCCAATTCTTATATTAGGAATACCCTAGGACCACTCCCACTCATTTTATGTGACTCTAATGGTATTTATCTACCCTATTCATCCAGCTATTCTATCATTACCAATTCAAAACTTAAATGTAAATTTCCACTCCTCCAACTATCCTGTTCCAGCAAGTCCATAGAGTAATAACAACAAGAATTCATGCACTATTGGAAATTAACATTCGATATACATTCCGTTAGAGGTGTCATACATCAATAGTTCATATCAATATCTAATACATCACATAATTATATTTCCAACAGTATACCATACCATAAGTTTAGTAAAATTCATACGTCAAGTATTATGGGTTCATACATCCGATATCAAGCTAAGATGATGTCTAACTCCTCAATGAATACATCCTAGGTAATTAAAATATAAGAGCCTACACTTGGCAACATGAATACATGATGATGCTATACAAAGGATTACAAAATTTAGCATCTATACTAAATAAATCAGCCTAAGTGTAGCCTTCTCCCCATATGTTAGAGCTCATAGATTTTCATCCACTTGCTTCTCCTTATCCTTACCCGAAAAACCTTTACCTGAAATATTAATCCCATAAAACGGGGTGAAATATAAATCTCAGTAACTAAGGCAATTCCATCATATATTCCAGTTTAATTAGCATATAAGCATAATTTCACATAAGCATCGAAAAAATATCTATCATATCAATAAATGAAGCAATTAGGCTATCATGATTACCATCCCATACTAGCAATCATATTTTCACATGTTAAAGGCCATTAACACCGAGAGAGGCCCGTCCACGACACCTACTCCCTATTGAGCACAACCAGAGCTCAGGGCATCTGGGATTTGATCATAACTCGGTGCCTGATCGAAGCACATGCACAGGTGGTAGTCACACCACAGCTCCACCATGGACTCACAAGATCCAACACAATACAATAGATAGCCAACTAATTCATTTAGCATTTCAAATCATTCATGTACAGCAAATATGAAATAAAAATATATACATGCATGGAATTAATATCAACCCGATTACCTCACTTGTAGACGATTTGTAACAGCCACTAATGGTACAAAAATATCCCTATAACCATAGCCTTAGAGAATTACTATTTTAATTCATCATTTATAGTAGCAACAAGTACCCAAAGAATTTAAATGCTAATAACTACCTAAAAAACACTTACCCAGCCACCACAAATCTCCAAATTCAGATTGAGTATGTCCCTCACCAGAAACTTCAGTATATCACCCAAATTCCTAAGCAAATTATATAATCAACACCCACACTATAATCAAGTCATTAGGGTCTCAAATCAATAGAATTACCTTAAAAAGAAGAGTTCATACTTATCTAATGACAACCCTAACCTCAACCTACGAATTTCATCCAAAAAATCCCCAAACACCCACATTTCAAATTTTGGGTATGGTGAAAATACTCCAAATGAAAAACTAATCGGACCAAAATGAAGAGAAAGATGAGAGGATTAAGTTATATAACTATTACTTTGGCTAAATCTTGCTCTAAATGTGAGAAAATGTGGAAATATGTCAAAAACCCTAGAGCCTCCTTTGGACCTTTGAATTTGAGATGTGTTTTTGTGTTTCAGCAAATGGGGAAGAGGCTGAAGTATTAGGGTTTTAGTTAGGTCAAATGTGGGTCATGGGTTGCTCCAAGGTCCAACTCCTGATGGGCTCAGATTTTTTCTTTGTTGGGCCAATTTTTAAGTTGTTGGGCTGCAGAATTCTGTTGGGCTAAACCTAATTTTAGGATCTCCATTGTTTTAGGTCTACACAAGGTTTATTGGGCCTTCCTAAGAGCCTATACAAAGTGGGTTTTAGGCCCCTATCACATTAGATCAAGTTGGGTCTGCACCTAGCTTATTGGGTATCCATTAGCCTCTTATCCTTGGCCTACTTAATTTAATTTGGGCCTAGATGAAGTTTCTATCCCAATTAAATCTCAAACCCATATTAATTATTCCTAATTAACCTAATCCATGATTAACACCTTAATTAATTATGGGATGTTATATACTATACACTAGTTTACACGTTATCTTTCTTCCTAGAAAACTAGGTTCTCTCGATGGAAATATTTAAATTTTGTATTGCTATAATTTAAAAAAAGTTGAGTATTATTATTATTCAGATTTTTATATAAGCAAATAATTATTTCTAAATTTAAAAATAAATTACTCTTTCTTCTTTAAAAGATAATTTAATTATATGATTATTCCTTCTATTATAAAAACTTAGAGGAATCTTTTATATATAAAAAAGCTACAATTAAACCTATTTTGATTAAAATGTCTTTTCAAATTGTAAAAAATAACTTTTTTAAATTAAAAATATAAAATAACATCTTTCTATATCAAGAAAAGTTTTAAATTATTTAACAAAAATAAATAATGATTAAAAATAAAAGAACATATTCATAAAATAAATTTGTAAACAAATTTAAAACTAAAAGATAACAATTAATGATGTTTCTCTGGAGGGACCCATTTTTTGTGCATTTAAATCGTCACTATCTTCATGAATGACCAAATTTGCAAGCCTTTAAAGCCAGTTTGAAACCACAGTACTTTCATGAATTATCAAACTGGGAAACAATTAGTGGCAGTTTCTATGAGGATATGAAAGTGAGGTTAAGGGGAGGCTATAGATTTCTATTGAGTATGGAGTACAAGAGAAGAGGAAGATGTTTAAAATAGACCATAAAGGGAATGAGGTTTTACTATTACGATCACGGCAGACCAAAAGAAGAGAGAGGAATTTGCAGTTAAAAAAATGTGAAAGAAAAAACATATATTTTATTTTTCTTTCCTATTCACTGAAGATTCACATATAATAAGTGTAGAATTAAATATTCTAATTTCTAACCATGCACACTTTACTCTTTATTTATTTTATTTCTCTTCCCTATCTACTAAGGATTCACATATAAGTGTACAACTTGAGGAATTCTTATGTAAAGAACTTTTTTTTAAATATATAGATATTATTAGATAAAATAAACTATAGATAAATATATAAATATATATTAAGGCTCCGTTTGGTTCAGTGTATTATGAAGGTAATCGCTTTACATAACTTGTATAATGTCTATTATGCATTTATATTTATTATTCTATCCATCAAATCACCTTTTAAAAAATAGGATAAAAACAGTCATTTCTTATCTCATATACCTCCACCTACCCACATTTTACATTCCCTTCACCATTATATCTTCCTACCAAATGGATCTTAAGTGTATTTTTAAGGATAAAACCTCTACTTTCTTGAGAGAAGTATGGTTTAACTTTGTGATTTTCCCCTATTATGAAAAATATATATAATTTTTTTGTCTAAAACTAAAATTAAAGATGGCCAAAATATACTAAAGATAATATTAATCTTTTTTGTCAAACTGATTTATCAAAAAATACATTTTTCAAACTTATTTAGACTAAACCAATTATTACTATATTGAACATTCCAAAATATAACCAATATTTGGGTTGCAGTATTAGTTAGAGATCTTATGGAATGGATCATTAATGGATAGATTAGTTAACCAGCTTGTATCATGAAGTGTGGAAGCAAAAGCTAACATATAGGCTCACTCTATATAACAAAGGTATTCATGTGTAGACTCAATCCATATAAAATTGTCAATTAGTGTTTTTCACACATAATTAATAGGATTTCACTACATTCAAGTTGTATTTTATTTATTAATTGTTGTTGATGTAACATCCAGTTCTCTGAAAATAAGAAAAAACATAAGAAACGTAACATATGATTTCTCTGTAAACGAGAAATTCACCGGATACAAAAGGAAGTCCCCCAAAATGAGATATTTAAGGTCCCAAAAAATTTGGGAAGCATTCTAGAGTCCTAAACATGAGAATCCAGGCTCAGACGAAAAGAAAAATGGAGCTAGAATGAAGAAACAATTTCTTATGAAAAGCTTACGAAACGCAATAACATTTTCGTAATTTTGAGTAAATTTTGGAATTCACACAGGAGGGCTTTTCAAATGAAATTTTTTAGTTCTCTGGGGTTCTCAGAGGCCCTGAAAACCATGGAAAGCCCTAAGATAGTTAAAACCCCTCCGGTGGATATTTTCTAACGTCGGTTGACCCAAACTTTGATTGATTCATTCAGAAAGGTTTTAGCTCTGATTTGAGTGATTTCAAAGGCATTTTACTAAATTGGGAATCTAAATTTCATAATGGAAAAGATGGTTCTCAAAAAGGAGCTAAAACGAAGGAGAAACAAAAATGCCAAGAACGAAGGGCAAAATAGAAATTTTTAAAAAGTGTAACTCCCTCCCACCTATATATATGATGTGCCCTTCTTCTCCCTTCATTATGCATGACCATGTTCTACCCAAAACCAGAGGAAAACCCTAGGGGATGAGGTGCATAAGAGGAGGAAGAAAAGGAGGAGAAATTCAAGGTAGAAAGGTATGAATTTTCATAGTTTTTCATGCTCTTTCTCTTCCAAACCTCTTCTCCTTCATTCTCTTTTATTTCCTATGATTATAATGAAGTATATGGATTTATTTTAAAGGAGAAATTGAGGGGAAAATTCGGATTTGAAAAGAGGAGCTCAAAGAACACAAGATTCAAGTGAGAAAAAGCAAGAAAACAAAGTAATTTCTCTTCTTATAGTTATCATCTTTGGTTTCTTTCTCCACCATTTCGCCCCACTTGAGAAAACCCTAAGAGGAGATGATTTTTAGGTAGAACCAAGCATGAATCTAAGGAAAAAGTGTGTGGAGATTAAGAATATACAAAGGAAATTATCAAAAAATTATTAGATTTCAAGATGCAAATTCTAGGGTTTTGTGTGCACCTTCTAAAATTTGATTTCATATGATGATTCCTAGGTTTAATTAAGAGTTTAAATGAGTTCTTAAGATCCCTAAGATGCTGCCCACATGCTTTCTCTGTCTTAAGATCTCTAAGATGCTCCCCACATGTTTTCTCCTTCAAGAAAATAAAGAAATCTCCATGAAGGCCAACAAAGCCCTATGTCTCGGCCAAAGGGGGTTCTTATAACTAGGGAGAGTTTTAAATTTTTCTAAGGCCATTCTTGAGTCATATATGATGAATGAAAATGAGGGGAGGCCTTGGAAAAAATGTAAAACTCATAAGAAGTAATTTGGTGCTTTAGGTTCTATATTATGACCTAAAGAGGCAACATGTAGTTAGGCTCTTGGTTTTAATTGTGTGATGACTCCAAGAGGCTTAAAAAGAGTCAAGAATCATATTTGAAAGGAAAGAATGGAGCCTAAAAATTATTTGAGGAGTGTTGTTTCATTAAGTGCATTTATGAACCATAATGGGGTTTATAGAACAACCTAGTATCTAAGCAAGTTGTGTGGCCTTAGAATTTGTTTCATGAACCTAATTGGCTCCCATAAATTGTGTGCAGGCCAAGAGAAACTTTCCCCCACACATTTGTGGGTGTGTGACCAAAGCAAGGGAGGGAATTTCAAGAGAAAAAGTGTGTGATTGTGTGCAAGGTAGCTCTCTCCACCTTCTTTCATGCATGGATGTGTGTTTAACTTATCTTAGAATGTGTGTATGTATCTTTTCAAGCCATGAAAGTATATGAGCATGATTTTATATGCCATGATTTCATAATGACATATTATGCTTTCAAATGATGCTATGATGTTTGTTTGAGTTTGCTTGAGTGTGGAGAGGCTAAGAACTCTTAACCATGGTGAGGATGAGCCAAGAACCCTTGAAATTGGTTGAGATAAAGCAAATAGTCTCTCAAAAGTAAGTGGGCTTCTAAGAGTATGGTTGAGTCCAAGAATTTCTTAAAGAATGGGTGAGGCAAGTCGAACATCCATGAGGAAAAGTGTGAGACCAATCCATCCACTTGGTGAGCTCTTGAATGTCTAGTATGACTTGTTCACATGCCAAGCTTGCTTCTTGAATGTTTATGACTTCTATAATATCCATGCATACATTTTCAAGACTTGCTTTGTATATATTATGTATGATTGAATGGGAGATGAACTATTGAGATTCTTTGAATCTCATTCCCTCATCTCCAATGATCTCACATGCTAAGTGGACCAAGTGGACATGGTAATGGGAGCCAACCACCTTGAAGGGAAGAGTGTGACAACCAAATGCTTAAGTTTTGTCACTTTAAGCCCATATTTGTGTCCAATGTTGCAATCCAATGATGTATATGGTTTGACTCCTTAAACATGTGTAATTATGATATTATACTATGTATGAATGAGGAAATATATTTTATAGTCATTAGAATGTGAAATGGGTATATGGTGGCAAATTAGCTTCATTGGTGGTTTGATGGAATTATGCATATGTGTGGATGAAATGGCCAAAATAAGATGCATGGAGTTTGGGACCATTTAGGCAGCTTACACAAGTCTTAATCATGCTTTTATACTGGCCTAAAAGGTGTCAAACCTTAGGGAAAGCCATTTGGTTACTTTGGTACCTCATATGGAGTCAAAATTGACTATAATGGAATCCTATGTCACTTTTGGCCAAATGAGCTCTTCTTGATCTGAGATTTGGCATACAATTAAAGCTTGTTGAGTAATTTTTGGAAAGCTAAAGACCATAATTTTCAGAGTTCTATATAATATTTGATTAATTTTCAAAGTTGGCAACTTTTCTTATTTTGGTCTGCTGCACTATTTATTTGGTCCGAAAATGAACTCTTTTACATAAGGCTCAAATGATGTCCAATTGTCATGAAATTTTATACAGAGAAACTAGGCATTCACAATGACTCGTACCAACTAGAACACCACAATTGGAAATCTAGAGAGGGAGATATGAATTTTTGAACATTCTGCCTAGTATTAGGAATTTTGACCGACCTGAGTTACTATTTTATTGAATTATGAGATTTGGGCTACTTGACCTAGTTTGGAAATATTTTTACCCTCTAGCTAACATCCACAGCTTTCCAGATTGGTATCATTTGGATGAATTTGATTTTTTTGAAATTAATTGGACATTTTCAAACTTTGTAGTAGAATTTTGTGATAGTTCCAGAATGCAATTTGATCTTTGGACATTTTCGGATGTCAAGCGCCCTCTGTGATAGATGTTATGGTTTGCGCATATTTTTATTGTGAAGTAGACATCTGTAGCTTTCCAGAATGGCTGAGAATGTGTGATTTTGATTTTGCTAGAATTAGTTATGATTTTTCAAAGTTTGGTCAGAAAAGGGGCCAATTCTGGCAGAAATTATTTTGAGCTCTCATTTGATTTCCATGAGTTATGGGCATGATTTTATGATGCAAAAGGTCTGTGTTGATGTAATTAAATATAAGAATGTACAGTATGAGCTAACATGGTCCACGTGACACTAAATGAAATTTTTATAGACAACGCAGCGCAATTAAATGCATTATTTTAATAGATTTTCTACTTCCCTCATGGAATTTAATGATGTAAAGCACATGAGTATCATGAAATGAGTTAGAATTTATGGTGTTACAATTGATTCACTAATTAATACTACATCGTAGGCCAAAGTAACCACCATTTCACATATACTTCTTGCTAGTAGGATTGATGTTTCCTTGTACTCAAATCTTGAATAATGGAATGAAGGAGAATCCTTACTCTATTTTCTTCTTCTTCTTCTTCTTTATTAACATTATTTCCTGAGTTCAAACTTTAAGTCACCCTTAACTGCATGTTCCTATATAATGCAATCACCTTGCTGATGGTATAGAAGTGGAGATAGTAGCATTTGATGAAGATGAACCAATAGAAGTGTCTCCCCTAGGCCTCAAATTAGATTCAACAAAAACAGGCATAGTGGGTCGCATGTGCTCCATTAAGCCCTTGCCTTTTAGCAAAACAATAATTTCAGACATTGTTGACCTTGCTGCAACTGATGCTTGGGTGCAAAGCAAACTAATTTCTATGATTTTCTTTACTTCTTCTACATCATAGTCATTGGGATCTAAGGTGTCATCCATCAACTCTATGTGCATGCCTCTCTCATACAATTTCCAAGCCTATCAAGTGGGATCAAAGTGATATGAAATAGAGAAAAAAGAAAAAGAAAAAATCTTAGGTTAAGTTTATTTGATGTTTGCTATCAAGGACTTTAACAAAACCATAATATATTAAATAATTTTTTTTAAAAGAGTCAATTGTGTAATGCTGAGGTGTAACAAATGTTCATTTGTTGTGTCTTTATTGGAGAGCTTGTAAACAGTTAAAATAGCACTTAAATTTTCTCTAGATAAAAATCACTCCTTTGTTATAATAGTTCTAGGAATTTACTTACTCTTTGAAGGAGGAGTTCGCCAGCAACATCAGCCTTTAACTTACCATTCCTTTGCCCACTTATGATTTCTAGGACTACAACACCATAGCTATAGGTATCAGCCTTCTCTGATAGTTGTCCATGAATTGCATACTCTGGAGCTGTGTATCCCCTAATAAAAGCATAATATTTATGGCACACTAGATCAAAACAATAACATATATAAGACATGGGATGCAACATCACTTGGAAAGGTATATGAGGTATATGAACACTAAAATATAACAAAATTTGAAATGTTCATGTGCAACTTACAGTATTGTATCATATCTTAAATGTGTTAGACATGGACACAACACCTTTTTTGAAATGTTCTGTACTTTGTGGAAATAATAAAAAATCAACAAAAAAGATCTATAGGTGCAATAAAAGCATTCCATTTGATTTGTAAATGAATTTTTAAAATCTCTTGTATTTATGTGCTATAATAGAAGTAAAGAAAATATGAACAATAGCATTTACTTTGACGTACAATGTTCCTGCAAATTTTGTGCTAAGATGAGATTGGTCCTCAGGTAGAAGCCTTGCTAACCCAAAATCAGCAATTTTAGGTTGGAAATCATCATCCAAGAGGATGTTGCTAGTCTTTATATCTCTATGTATAATACAAACATGGAATTCCTCATGTAGATAGGCTAGACCCCTTGTTGTGCCTAAAATTATATCATAACGTTGCTTCTAGTTGAGAGAACCTTTATGTTCACCTATTTCCAAAGTTTATACACTTTAGAGAGTAAAGAATTAAAAAAACTTAAAAAAGTGATTCTCATAATGTTTATGGAGGAAATTGATACAAATGTTTGATTTCAGGTTCTTAAATAAAATTAGAACATGAGGATAATTTTTTTTAGTAAAGAAATCAATGATATGATATTGAGTTGGAAAGCATGTTTGTATATCATAATTTACAAAAAAAAATTGAATAGGAAACAATTAAAAAATTGTATTTAAATTTTGTTTATTGAATAAGAATCTGTCAAGACTGCTATTTTTCATGTACTCGTAAACAAGGATTCTCTCTTCGCCGTTACTACAACATCCCAGAAGCCGAACAAGATTCCGATGATGAACATTACATATAAGCTTCACTTCACTTTCAAAATATTCCTCCATCCTTTTGGAGTGGTCTAAAGCCAATTTCTTGATTGCAACCACTTTACCATTTTTCAGAGTGCCCTATTCAACAAGATGGTTGTACTCATAGACTATAGAGCATGCTTATAGAAAGTTCCATCTTTTTATCTTTTGGGAATGTAACCTTTCACAACACAATATGAAATAAAATATGACCTTTTTCTTTTTTAGGTCTAAGATCGACCTATTGTGTCATTTATGAAATCCATTCATAAATGAATAGAAGTTATTAATAAATATTACAACTTTAATATAGTGAAATTCTTTGCATCTTGTGTGAAAAATATTAATAAGCCTACGTAGATTGAATCTATACAAAATGCCTCTAAGCAACATGGTATTATAATATTGAAAATGAATTTCTATAAGTTTTACCATGTATACATCACCCAAACCTCCTTTTCCTAGTTTATTTTCTGGACTAAAATTTTTTGTTGCAAACTTTAGATCCTTATACCTATAGTTAACTAGGCCTTTCAACTCAGTTGCTCCCAAAATGTCACCTATAAAAAAAATCAAAGTCAAAATCTTTCAATAAATAAAAATTAGTCAGGGATTCATCATTTCAAGACAAACAGAAGATGAAAAGTCCATAACATTTCCTTTAGGAAGAAAGGTAAAAATCAAAGCATCACATTAAATCATTTCAAATTGAATAATAAAAGACTTTCCTAGTTATCTTACCTCTAGGAACCCTCTTGGATCTCTTTGATTGTCTAAGCCAAGCAAATAATGCAAGGAGAATCAAAATAAAAGATACACCTCCAACAACTCCTCCAATAATGGCCTTCTTGCTTGAACCTCCTACAAGTCACAAGGAAAAAGTTGACCCCATTTCCAAACGAATTACTTTCTATGGATCGATCACAACAACTTATGAAAGAATTGTTCCTATTTTCGACCCATATTGGACAACCTTGTTAGATGCAATATTTTAAGTTATACAAAAATATTTCAAATTGTCATACCATTATATATGTATACGTACATATACATATACATATACATACATATCTACATACATACATATATATATATACATATGCATATATTTGTATGTATGTATCAGAAGCAAATCTAATTGAAAGCAATCTGTGACAAGTAAACATATATTCCAAGTTTTAATAATCCAAAGTGTATCTATAATATGCAAGCTATTTGAAGTTTATAACTCTACCTTGTTTCAAGAAGGGTGTGATATCAATTGTTTGATTATCAGCAAACAAGGATGTGGTGGAGTATCTCATGAAACACCTAGCATCATAAGCCATAGCATCTAAGTAGAGAATACAAATCTGTAAATTTCTGAGCCCAACCTTTAAGCAATCCTGGCACCCACTTTGTGTGAGAGTCTCTACACATTAAGCAAAGGCATAAATAGTTGAACCATTAGGCACTTGAGTCTTAGTGGCCGCAAAGAAACCAGGGATTCTGGGTGTTGCTATTTGGAGATTCTGTAGCACTTGTTGCGTAGTTGCATTAAACACACTAACTTTTTTTACAGTCTGATCCTCGCAAAACATGTTATTGCCAGGGTCAGTGGCTTGGTCGAAGAAGCCACTACTCTCGTACCTCAATAATACACAAGAAAGTAAGTCTCCAATGTCATTTTTTGTAGCCTCTCAAAATTCATTTTACATTCAAAATATGGTGGAATTAATTAAAAGTTGCTTGTAATAGATTTTAAGAGCATTCTCAAACTTTGTTGAGGCTATTATCTTAAAAGAATGGAACGCAGAATGTCAAAGAAAAATATATGTTATTTTTCTTACTCACGAAGCTAATCATATTTATTGTAAGTGCGATATTTGACAATAGTCATATACATGTGTTATACATGAAAATTTTAAAATTATTTTAATTTTTTTGTTATATGTATAAATTGTTCCATATTTTTAACAAAACTATTCTTTGATGTTTATAAAGCTTTTTAAATTCTAGAGTTGTATAAACCCAAATAATCTTTTGAATAATTATTTTACAATATAATAATCATTCTTAAAGCATTATTATTTTATTATAAATTAATTTATAATACCAACAGTTATAGTTAAAATTAAATTTTAAATAACTAATCAATTTATTTTTTTAATTTTTATATAATTTAAATTATAACACTTTTTTAAATAAATGAAATACTCATTTTTTAAGAATAATTTATTCATCAAATATGTAAAACGCCACATGTAACCAGTAAGCTAGAAGGTAATGCTAGAGTTTGTCTAAATAGAACATTTTTGTGTGTGCATAACATCAGGCCTTAGGCCCAAGTAGAAACAAAATAAAATGAGAAAAAAAATTATATGATTACCAAGCAAGAGTCGCAACTCCCACAAAATGACCAAATAACAAGTTTAATTAGATTTGCCAGAAGGGAAAGAACCTCCTAATAGAGCTTTAGTCCTTCATGAGTGGTGTAATTCTTGTTTATGTCTTTATGATAGACTTAAATGTGACTTTTATGACCACATAAATAAACATAGGTTACATGAAAAGTTATATAAGTGGTGTAATTCTTATTTATGTTTTGTAAGTTTGATTGTTTCTTTTATTATAGAAGCTAAATTTTTCACCCGTTATGAAATCACTTTTCAAGCTATTTAGTTGAAGAATTTAATATATGAGCTTAGAATTATAGACCCATTACAAAATTGTGACAATTTTGTTGCTTTTTTCTTTTCTAAGAACAAGTGTTGAAGAAAATCAAAAGACATTAAGTTAAAATATATTGTTGCTAATGAAAGGGTATAAAATAAGAAAGTGCTTGACTACCTATTTTGTATTTAGAGAAGAATTTAGAGAGTTTTTTACTCATGGAGTTCCATCCTTTCACTCAAGAAAGGATATCTATTTGCCATTTCTTTTATTATTAGATGTACAAGGATATCTTTCAAGAGTGGCAGGCAACAATTCCCATGGTAAAGATTAGGGAATTGAGACCCCATGATCTACAATGCAAGATCAAGGGGTGGCATAAAAGGCTTTGAAGCAATGAATGGATGTTAGATTCTAGCACTTGGAGAAACACTTTGAAGAAATTGTAAATAAGCTTGATGCTTTGAGCCATTATGCCAACAGAAATAGGAATGACAATAGGTCATGTACTAAAGATAATGTGCCTTGTCGATAATCTATCAACAGACTATTTCATGGAAACAAGCATAGGTAGTAGGTTAACTTCGGTCGGGGTTAAGTTCTTTCCACGTTTTCTCTTTTTTTTCTTTAGAGCCGGGGCCTATGTGAAACCACTAATAGAGGAGCTTTTAAGAGTAGACTAAAGGTTAGAAATCCAAATGAAAAGTCTAAAGGTTATAAATAGACATACTAAATTCAAAAAATCATAAATTTTGATTCGAAGGGAATTTTAATAATTTTCCTAATTCGATAATATTTTTACAATTTATTAAAAATTTTTCACATTTAATTAAGAGATTTTTTCTTTATTTAATTAGATAACCTATTAGGATTATTTTTCTCGTCCTATAGGTATTACTTGCTTTCTTTTTTGGGTGATTTATTGAACAGTAATTCAGAGTATTCTTCTCAATTTGAGTTTAAATTTTGACTTTTTAAAAACTTGATTAGCTCTTCAAGCTGGCTCGCTACGAGAGTTTTGGTTGTATGGAAATATTCTAAGTTCAAGCCTCATATTCTTCCAGCTGAACCCAGTACTACAATAATATTGAAGATCCTAGCATTTTTTGGGTTAAGGTCACAACACTTTGGAATGAAATCATGGAGCACAGAAACCGATGGAACTCGCTGCCAGAAACCTCAAGGCACGTTCAAAGTTAACGTATATGCAGGTTGGGTCAACGGGGGAATAGGACTCACGGGTTGTGTGATTTGAAATTTTGATGTTCAGTTTGTGGGGGCCTATGCAAAATGCTTTGAGGGTCAGAATCTGCAACTATAACGGGTCAAATTTGCCACTTCTCTTTGGTTGGATAGATTTTATGTGGAAATGCAAGAAGCAAAATTAATTTTAAAAGGCGGGCTGGTCCTACCTTGGAAAAATTGTCAATGAGTTGCAGGACTATGGTTTCTGTCTTTTTCCTTGAATAGATATTTAGAAGAAATTTCAAAATGAATAAAACCCATATACCTCTAGTCCTTACAAATGCTTAAAAAGTTTCTATGCCTAGATTCATTTTCTATCGACATATCAAAATTCAAATGTGTAGATTTTAAAAATAATCATAAGTCTTGAATATTTTTCCTATTCTAATATGATTTTTAATTATTTATTTTTAACATTTCTAATTATTTAAAATTATATTATACATACAATATTTGTTATAAATAAATAAAAAAACTTACTCATGGATCTCTAAAAATTAAAAGGACTTATAGGCCTTACACATAAAATTATCACCAGTTTTCTATCAAAAATAAAAACAAAGTGTGCTAAAAAAAAGTGATTCACTGAAATTTGGTTGTGCTTATGGCTACCAAAGAAATTTTTTTTTTCAAGGTTTAACTCAAATCAACTTTTTTTTTACGAAAAACATTTGAATTTAACTTGTTTTAAAAATTGAAGAGGTTATTCAAGTTAGTATGTAGTGATCTTATAATACCATATACTCTATCAAAAATATCTAAACTTTCCAAACTTTATTTTTCTTTTTGTACCTAGAATAAATTTATTCTCCCTTCCTCTAAAAGATAACTTATATACTATGACATTTTCTAAAATAAAAAATAGTCAAAATACCATTAAAAATAAAATTGATTTCTTTTATTCATAATATAATAACATATTTCTATAACTTTTATTTCATTATTATATTTTTTCTATTAAAAATCATAAACTTCATTTATTTTAAAATTTTGTTATCATCAATTAATTTTTATTTCATACACATGTTGTCAATTCAATTAAGTATTTTTTATTATTTTTAATTGGCTAATTTTTTTAAAAAGCAATATTCTCTTTGTTTTCAATATTTTTATCTTATAATTTTAAAATTTTATAAATTTAAAAATAACTATTTTATATTTTATCATATATATATTTGTAATAAATATACATCTTATATCTATACCCAATTAAAAAAAAATAAACGTCAAAGGTAGACTTGTACCTGAGGAAGCAATCGTCGCTGAAGACACGGGCACCGTTCGCGCCGACGGAGCAGTTGCGTGTTTGATTGATGGCCACAGAAAAGAAAGCGAGACAGTCAGCGATGGGGAGGTAGTTTCTGCACTGAAAAAGAATGTAAACGGGGTTGTTATTCTTGGCTACGTTCGCCGTGGCGAAATGTTTGCTTTGGTTCCTGATCTGCTCCCTGAGGTTTCCAAACGCTTCGTTTAGGTTTTCTTTGAAGTTGAACCAGTTACTGGCGTTGGTTTGGCTGCACCTAGTTTCGAAAGACTCATTTTTGGGTCAGTAAAGGCGCCATCAAGGGTCCACCATGACCAGATTATGAGGAAGAAGAAGAGGGGTTTTAGTTGCAGGTGCAGCAGCATAGTGTTTTTTTTTTTTTGAAAAAAAACTGGCAGAAGGAACAGAGAGAGAGAGAGGGGATGAAGAATGAATAATGACGAAGGGCGGAGTCTAATCGGGAGTATAAAAAAGAAGGGTGATTGAAAAAGACTGCAATAGTCTTCCAAGTGGGTGTCAGTTGAATCGGACCTCATCCATACAATGCTTCACAAATTCCACGCCAAATAGTTTTCCAAGTCCACCCTCTGCTTTTTCGAAGTCCCCCCTCACAATGCTTCACCAGCAAAGCATGGGGCCCTCTGACTGTGAACTATCGTTGAAATTTAGAAAGAAACAAAAAACATGCTAAAAGGCCCATCAATGTATGAACCGTTTATAAACAAGGCGGCTCCTTCTTACTTTATATATAATATGATATAATTCCACGTTATTATACTTCCAGGTCCACCCTCCATTCAGTTCTCGGACAGATTTGTCAGGAGAAGGATTAAGTCTCACGGATTGGTGAATACAAGAAATGATAGTGAAATTTTAGAGTTAAAAAAGATAAATTGCATTACCAAAAAAATCTCCTTAGTTAAAAGGAGATTATATGTTACCAAAATAATTTATGAATTGAGATTTTGATTATAAAAATAAAAAGATATATTTACTTTAGTTATTTATTAAATAATTTTTTTTTATTTTTGCAACATTGATTTCACTTTTATAAATTTGATCTGTTTATACATTAAGTCAGCAATCAAAAGTATTAAAATTGGCGTCTTTAAACTTAATTTTGCTCATTTCTCTTTAAACAAGAAAAAAAATATCACAAGCACCATTTAATATCAATTGTATTATTAATAAAATGAATTTTTCAAAAATTATCAAATTTTTAGATTAGTGGTTTATGAAAAATGAATATGCTTTTCTTTTATTTGTATTGCATATCTTCCCCTTTTAAGAGTAAGACTTTTATTTTCAAAGTATTCTTCAAAAAATTGAATTGAGGTTAAAATAAAGTGACATATCATATTAACTTAAACAACTTTTTTCGGGTATAACCAAAATATCTGTAAAACCTAAATTGTTTCATAAATTATTTATATCGAATATTAATATTCATGATTGTTTTGATAAATAGTATTTATAGATGGTTGAATATTGATATATTCATGGATAATCAACATACATAATTATAAGAAATTTTATGTTCGATTCTCTGTAGCAATAAGTACCAAATAATCTAAAACAAATGTAGATGCAGGCCACTCAATCAATGAAAATGAACGGTGCTCCCTTTTTCTATATATATATATATAGTTTTTAAAAATAAATGTGCGTGTCCATTGAATTATACCCAACCCACAGAACGCTTCCCCCAATTCCCCGCCAAATAATCTTCCAAGTCCACCTTTGCAAACTCAGTTTTTCCAAGTCCACCCATGCAATGCTTCCCTTATTAGGTGGGCCGCACAGAGCTTGTTAGGATTAAAATAATAATAATAATAAATGCATATTAATGTACAAGTCAGATTATCCATGACTTATGACTCATTTGTATTTTATTTATTTTTTATTATCCTCTAATTAAACAGAACATAAATTTAGAATTAGATAATGAAAAATAAAATGCATTAATAAATACAATTATCTCACTTATGTTTTGATGTGATATTAAAAGGAAATGTAAGGAAATAAAATTACCAAAATGCCCTTGTCGAACAAACGAGACATTAGGCTTCCTTCAAAATGCCCTTAGCGTGAGCTTCTGAGGATCTTCCCTCCGCCTCTTCGAAGCCCACCCATTTTTAAGCGTCGATTGTCCCTTGAGGGTGTGGAAAGGGCATGGATTTTTTTACCTACACAAATTGGGCGACGTAGGGTGCACCGATGATGGAGTTAGTGAACCAGTTGCTCGAATCCATCCACCTTAGCAGAACTTTCTGTAACAATCGGGAAATAAAAAAGAAAAGAAAAGCTAAAAATTTTTTGAAAAGCTGAAAATTTTCTAAGTCTGCTAGCTATAACCTAGCTATAGTGAATGTACCTGTTCACTATAGCGAGAAATAGTCTAGCTATAGCGAGAGTGCCTTCTCACTATAGCGAGTGCGGGGATCCCATACAAAAACCAGGGTGTTGCTCACCGTAGCGTGCGCCATAGTGAAAGTGGGGGTCTGGAATTGATACTTGCTCGCCGTAGCGAGGGTTTTTCTTCGCTATAGCGAGGGTAAGTACGAAAAAGTATGAAAAAAGGAGAATTTAACTTCTTAAAGAGTCTAGATTCATTCTTTCTTTGTAAACTAACCTAAGCTTCGACCAAGAAGAGAGAAAAGGGCTGTGGAGAAAGAGAGAGACCTAGAAAAGGAAGGGGAACAAGCAAAGAGGTAAGCAAGCTTGAGATTTCCATAGCTTTTCTTCTTAGCATGTTGTTCTTCTCTCTTTACCCTCTCTTTCTATGGTTTTGGTAGTTGATTTGGGTTTGGTTTAGAAGAGAGAAAGAGGAAAACTACTCTTGAGGAAGGCTAGAGCTCATGTAGCTTCATTTCTTCTTCTTTGCTTTTCTTTTTGAGAGCTTGAGAGAGGAAGGAGAGTGAGTGGAATTCTAGAGAGAGAATCCCTAGTTTCTTACATGTGTAGTGGGGGTTTACTTCGATAAAGAGCCCCTTTGGCTTTATGAGTGTTTATTTGAGTTATGAGGAAATAATTTCATGCTCTTTGTTGTGCCTAGGCTCAAAGGAAGCAACTCCATCTAGTTGTGAGTGTAAAATCAAGAAGGGAGAAGAGGAATTGAAAGGGAAGGCTGGTATTGGCTTATGAGGTAGCTCTCTACTCTTTCTTGTTGCATTCTTGGGTGTAAAAGTCATTGTATGCTTGTGTGTGTGCTTGTATGATGAGACATGCCATTTGATGTTGCCTTGATGCATTGGTACCAATATACTTATGATATGAATTATGGAAAAAGCTCGGGTGAGGCTAGACCGAAAGTCCCTAGAGCCTATTCTTGGCATTGATATGATATTCATGGTATGAAACTCATATGTTATGTCATTGTAACTTGTTTGCATGCTTTGACTGGTTTATATATCTTGATTGCTTCTTGAATGAGTATGAGCTATTGAGATTTCTTGAATCTCACCCCCTCCCTCTCCCATCTTAACATCTTAGGTGGAGCTCAAGGAGAACCAAGTGCACACCATGGAGCCTAGTTGAATATGCTTAGGAAGTGGGGTAGTTATTTTAGATCTTTTGATGTAAAGAGGTGCCAAAATAAATATGCACATATTATTTTTGAGTTGTAAATATGTGAGCACATGTAAACATATGTATAAATGATGTATGAACTATAGAGCAAGTCAATGCAATGAAAATGTGGAATTTGGTCCTTTTGTGGCTCACATGTAATAGTGCATTTTATTCCGTAGTATAGTGAATTTACAATGTATGATGACTTGAACCACTTGAGTAATTCATATATGCTATATTTATACCTTCAAACTTGCCCAAGAGATGCTAGAACATGTGGGAGGCCAATTGGATCCACTTTGAACCATTTTGGGTGCCAAAACCTTCATATTTGGGAGCTCCGTCAAAGTATGGCCAAATGAGCTCTTCTTAATATGGAATTTGGCATGCCTTTAGAGTCTATTGAGAGCTTCTTGAGAAGCTACAGTGGGTAATATTTGGAGGCCTAGGGAATATTTGGTGAATTGTTGAAGTTTGGAAATTTTGATGGTTTTGGTCATGGTATTGTGCAACTAGTCCGAAAATGATCCATGTCATTCATGGACCAAATGGTGTCCAATTGTCATGAAATTTTATGAGCATAAACCAAATATCCACAGTGACCTATACCAACTAGAAGCACCTCAATTGGAGGTCTGTAGAGGGAGAAACAACTTTCTGAAGTTCTGTATTAGCATCAGGGAAGCTATCCGACCTTCGTTACTGTTCCATCAGTTTTTGAGATCCAAAGCTCCTGAACTGATCTGAACTTATTTTTCTCCTCTAGTTAACATCTTTGGATTTCCAAATTGGTATAGTTTGTCCAGATTGGATTTTTGTGGAATTAATTATGAATTTTCGAAGTTCATGACAGTAATCTACACCAGTACCAGGGACAGCCAGACCTCTGTCTCTTTTTCGATGTCAAAGATGGTCCAAACGCTAAGATTGTGGTTAGGAGTTATTTTTAAGTTAACATCCAAAGCTTTCTAGAGAGCTATGATTTGCTTGATTCCCATTTTTCTAGAATTAGTTATGATTTTCCAAAGTCAAAGCCAAAAGTCTGACTTTTGGGCTTATTTGAGAAATTGCATTTTCTCGGTTTTTGGCTTCACCTCCGTGGTTTATGAGTTGTTTGAGGTTATGTACAAGTTGTATAGATGGTATTTGAATAGAGAATGTGAATGATGGGTTCATGGGACCCACGGGGCAAAATATGACTAGTTAAACCCCGACTTAAAGTAGTACAATACCACGGTGTTGGTTATTTTCTTTGGAAATTATATGGAATCAAGCCTAGAGGGAGATGAGTTAGAGTCAAGTCATTATGGTGTTACATTTTTGGTATCAGAGCAAAGGTTCAAGCACTTTTGCTCGATGTTGGGCTCTTGAATGATATGATTTGTTTGTGTTTGGTGTGACTTGCCATGGAAGTGGTAGCGTCCATATGCATATGTGGTTGTACTAAAATTTTGAACTGAGGATTGCTACTTTTTTTCAGATATGGTTGAGACTAGACAGGGTAGGGGTAGAGGCAGGCCACCCAGGGCTCAGAGAGTTGAGCCAGAGGTTCCTGTTGGGCCTGAGGATCCTCTGCGAACCATTATGGAGAGGTTGGATCGGTATGAAGCCATGATGGGCCAGCACCAGGAGATGTTATAATAGTAAAGGCATCTTGCCCAACAACAGCATGATATGATCATAGACTTGCAAGATATCCTGACTGGGCAAGAAGAAGCCAAAAGGAAGCCCCTGTACCTCAGCCATCCACATCTAGTAACCTACCTGTACCTCCCCAAAAGCCTATGGTAGCTCAGACCCAGACGCCTATCTAAAAACTGTTGAAGCAGTTCAGGCAAAATAGTCCACCCACGTTTGACGAGGAGTTGGATGCGAATAAGGCGAAGGCTTGGGTTAGGGAGCTAGAGAAAATATTCTCGGTGATGGATTGTACCACCGAGCAGAAAGCTCAGCTAGCTACTTTCATGCTATAAAAGGAAGGTGATAGATGGTGGTGTAGCATGAAACCCCTGATGGAGACCAAGGATATACCGATAACTTGGGAAAGTTTCTTGGTCGAGTTTTATGAGAAATATTTCCCTAGTTTGGTGAGGAAAAAGAAAGAGATGGCATTTATGAGTTTAAGACAGATGGATGAGATGACTATAGACCAATATGTGGCCAAGTTTATAGAGTTGTCTCGGTATTCCTCTTACCTCCAGAGGTATGATGATAAACTTTGGAGATGTGAGCATTTTGAAATCGGATTAAAGCCCCTGATTAGCAACAGAGTTACCCCACAATGGATCAGAAAGTTTAATACCCTTGTGGAGGTCAGTAGGGTGATTGAGACTAACCTGCGAGTCATCATGCCTGTTGCGGCTACAGCTAGTCAGAAGGAGGTTTTAGAATTGAAAAGACCAAGACCGGAAGAGGGTTCTAGTGTGACACCCAGTGCCAAGAGGAGAGGCAAGGGGCCATGGAACCGAAGGCCGCAGCGGGGTAAGCCGATGCCGCCTCCTCAGGGCCAGTCATCTTTCTAGCAGCCTTTGGTGACTTGCTTCAAATGTGGGAAGCTGGGGCACATTGCTAGACACAGTCCGTAGATGGACACAGCGCCTCCTTCTAGGCCACAGACCTAGGGTCGAGTGTTTGCACTCACTCAGCAGGAAGCCAATGCGTCCCCCAGTTTGATTCGAGGTACGCTGATAGTGAATGGCTTTCCTGTAGTTGCTATGTTTGATTCGGGTGCTAGTCACTCGTTTATATCTTATGATTGTGTGAGGCAATTGGGTCTAGCTGTTAATGTCTTGCCATTTGACTTGTCCATCACTACACCCACAGGAGGCCACGTGGTTACTTCCCATACTTGTTTAAATGTCACTATTCAATTTAATCATTGTCATACCATTATTGATCTGATCTGTATGCCCTTTCATGATATTGATTTGATTGTTGGGATGAACTGGTTGGTCATGAATAATGCAGTGCTTGATTGTGAACACTGAACCATTTCCTTACCTGCTTGTAGGACCATACCTAGGGTAGGAGCTAAGTTATCTTTTATGACTACTGCCTAGGCTGAGAGGCATTTAGAGTATGGATGTCAAGAGTTTCTAGTCTTTTTCTCTATTCAGGCTGAGGTAGAGGAAGGGATAGAGGAGATCCCAATTGTCAGGGAATTCCCGGAGGTTTTCCCTAAAGAGTTTGACTTTAGTGGTCTACCCCCTAAGAAAGAACTAGAGTTCCCTATAGACATAGTGCCTGGGGCTGGACCGGTGTCCAAGGCTCTTTACAGGATGGCTCCCATCGAGCTCGCAGAGTTAAAAAGGTAGATAGAGGAATTGTTAGAGAAAGGGTTTATCCGCCCTAGTGTATCACCTTGGGAGCTCCGGTGTTATTTGTGAGAAAGAAGGATGGTAGCTTGCGTTTGTGTATTGATTACAAAGAATTGAATAAAGTTACCATTAAGAATAAATATCCTCTCCCTAGAATTGATGATTTATTAGATCAGTTGGTTGGGGCATCTGTGTTTTCCAAGATAAATCTTAAATCTGGGTACCACTAGTTGAGAGTGCGAATTGAAGACGTCTCCAAGATGGCCTTCAGAACGTGATATGGGCACTATGAGTTCCTTGTGATGCCATTCGGATTGACGAATGCGCCTGCTGTGTTCATGGATTACATGAACAGGGTATTCAGACCGTATCTAGATCAGTTTATGGTAGTCTTCATTGATGATATCCTAGTGTACTCTAGATCTTTTGAGGAGCACGAGAGGCATTTGAGATTAGTCCTAGAAACCTTAAGAGAGAAAAGGTTGTATGCCAAACTTAATAAATGTGAGTTTTGGCTGACCGAGGTGAGATTCTTAGGTCATGTGATCTCACGAGATAGGGTCGCAGTTGATCCCTATAAAGTTAAGGCTGTGTTACAGTGGGAAAGACTTAGAACGATCACCGAGGTTAGGAGTTTCCTAGGTTTGGCAGGATACTATAGATGATTCATTCAGGACTTTTCTCAGATGGCCTTACCACTGACGAGGCTAACTAGGAAAGAGATACCATTTGTGTGGGATGATAGCTGTGAGAGGAGTTTCCAGGAGTTGAAGCTCTGTTTGACCACTGCCCCTGTACTGATTATCCCTGAACCTAGTGAGCCATTTGTGGTTTATTGTGATGCCTCGGGTAAGGGGTTAGGATGCGTGTTGATACAGTAGGGTAGAGTAGTGGCATATGCCTCTAGGAAGTTGAGGCCTCATGAGGAGAATTATCCCATACATGACCTGGAGTTAGCCGCCGTAGTGTTTGCTCTAAAAATCTGGAGACACTATCTATATGGTGCTACCATAGAGATTTATAGTGACCATAAGAGTCTGAAATACCTATTTGACCAGAAGGAACTCAATATGAGACAGAGGAGGTGGATGGAGTTTCTGAAAGACTATGATTATGTGTTGAAATATCATCCAGGCAAGGCCAATGTGGTGGCAGATGCCCTAAGTAGGAAATCCATCCACGTGGCCCATATGATGATTAGGGAGCAAGAGCTTCTAGAGATGTTCAGAAACTTGAACCTCTCTTGTTAGGTGGTCTCGGGTAAATTGTATTTGAGTGAAACCCGAATGGAGAATGTATTGAGAACTCAGATCTTAGATGCCCAAAGAGAGGATAAGTTCCTGAGACGGATCAGAAATGAGATCTCCCAAAGTAGGACCTCAGATTTCAAGGTGTTTGAGGATGGTATGATAGTATACCGAGATAGAATCTATGTGCCTAGTCAGAATGAGTTGAGAGAAGGCATTTTAGAAGAGGCACATGAGAGTAAGTATACTATTCACCCAGGTGCCACCAAGATGTATCAGAATTTGAAACGGATTTTCTGGTGGCTAGGAATGAAGAATGAGGTGACGGACTATGTGGCTAGATGCCTAGTGTGTCAGAGGGTAAAAATAGAACATCAAAGACCGGCTGGATTGTTGTAACCTTTAGATATCCCTGAGTGGAAGTGGGATAGTATAGCCATGGACTTTGTTATGGGGTTACTCAGGACATCCTCTGGACACGATACTATTTAGGTAGTTGTGGATAGACTGACGAAGTCCGCACACTTTTTAGCTATCAAAGCTACTCATACACTAGAAAGATTAGCCCAATTGTATATCAGAGAAATAGTACGACTTCATGGGATACCTAGTAGCATAGTTTCGGATAGAGACCCCAGGTTCACGTTGAACTTTTGGAGGTCATTACAGCATGCCTTAGGGACCAGGTTGCGGTTTAGTATTGCATATCACCCCCAGACAGATGGTCAGACTGAGAGGACCATTTAAACCTTAGAAGACATGTTGAGGGCATGTGTGTTAGAAATGAAGGGTAACTGGGATGTGTATTTACCATTAGCAGAGTTTGCTTATAATAACAGTTAACATTCCAGTATTTAGATGGCCCTTTATAAGGCTTTGTATGGGAGAAAGTGCAGATCCCCTCTGTGTTGGGTTGAGCTAGGTGAGAGGAGTATGATAAGACCTGAGATTGTGGACCAGACCACCCAATAGATAGAATTGATTAGAAAGAGACTCCTCATGGCCCAAAGTAGGTAGAAAAGCTATGCCGATAAGAGAAGGAGGCCGTTAGAGTTTGAGATTGGAGACCATGTATTTATCCGAGTGTCTCCAGTGACGGGAGTAGGTCAATCAATGAAAGTAAGGAAGCTCAGTCCTAGGTATATTGGTCTATTTGAAATTCTTGAAAAAATTGGACCCGTGGCTTACCGGATAGCCTTGCCTCCTAACCTAGCCCAAATCCACGGTGTTTTTCATGTCTCCCAATTGAAAAAGTATTTGCCTGACCCCTCACACGTCATAGAATATGAGCATGTACAATTGCAGGAAGATCTTTCCTATGTAGTGAAATCAGAGAGAATTGTGGATGCTAAGCTGAAACAGTTGAGGAGCAAGAACATTTCTCTGGTAAAAGTGATCTGGAGAGGTCTGACATCTGAGGAAGTAACCTAGGAATTGGAGGATGAAATGAGGCAAAAATATCCAGAGTTATTCCTTTGAGGTATGTATTTAAATTTCGAGGACGAAATTTTTTTTAAGGAGGATAGAAAAGTAACAATCAGGAAAAAAAAAAGAAAAGAAAAGAAAAGAAAAGCTGAAAAGTTTTTGGAAAGCTGAAAATTTTCTAAGTCTGCTAGCTATAGCCTAGCTATAGCGAATGTACCTATTCGCTATAACGAGAAATAGCCTAGTTATAGCGAGAGTGCCTTCTCGCTATAGCGAAAATGCTTCTAGCTATAGCGAGTGCGAACATCCCATACAAAAACCAGGGCGTTGCTCGCCGTAGCGCGCGCCATAGCGAAAGCGGGGGTCTAGAACTAATACGTGCTTGCTGTAGCGAGGGTTATTCTTCGCTATAGCGAGGGTAAGTCCAAAAAAGTGTGAAAAAAGGAGAATTTGACTTCTTAAAGAGTTTAGATTCATTATTTCTCTGTAAACTGACCTAAGCTTCGACCAAGAAGAGAGAAAAGGGCTGTGGAGAAAGAGAGAGACCTAAAAAAGGAAGGGGAACAAGCAAAGAGGTAAGCAAGCTTAAGATTTCCATAGCTTTTCTTCTTAGCATGTTGTTCTTCTCTCTTTACCCTCTCTTTCTATGGTTTTGGTAGTTGATTTGGGTTTGGTTCAGAAGAGAGAAAGTGGAAAACTACTCTTGAGGAAGGCTAGAGCTCATGTAGCTTCATTTCTTCTTCTTTGCTTTTCTTTTTGAGAGCTTGAGAGAGGAAGGAGAGTGAGTGGAATTCTAGAGAGAGAATCCCTAGTTTCTTACATGTGTAGTGGGGGTTTACTTCGATAAAGAGCCCCTTTGGCTTTATGAGTGTTTATTTGAGTTATGAGGAAATAATTTCATGCTCTTTGTTGTGCCTAGGCTCAAAGGAAGCAACTCCATCTAGTTGTGAGTATAAAATCAAGAAGGGAGAAGAGGAATTGAAAGGGAAGGCTGGTATTGGCTTATGAGGTAGCTCTCCACTCTTTCTTGTTGCATTCTTGGAGGTGTAAAAGTCATTGTATGCTTGTGTATGTGCTTGTATGATGAGACATGCCATTCGATGTTACCTTGATGCATTAGTACCAATATACTTATGATATGAATTGTGGAAAAAGCTCGGGTGAGGCTAGACCGAAAGTCCCTAGAGCCTATTCTTGGCATTGATATGATATTCATGATATGAAACTTATATGTTATGTCATTGTAACTTGTTTGCATGCTTTGACTAATTTATATATCTTGATTGCTTCTTGAATGAGTATTACCTATTGAGATTTCCTGAATCTCACCCCCTCCCTCTCCCATCTTAACATCTTAGGTGGAGCTCAAAGAGAACCAAGTGCACACCATGGAGCCTAGTTGAATATGCTTAGGAAGTGGGGTAGTTATTTTAGATCTTTTGATGTAAAGAGGTGCCAAAATAAATATACACATATTATTTTTGAGTTGTAAATATGTGAGCATGTGTAAACATATGTATAAATGATTTATGAACTGTAGAGCAAGTCAATGCAATGAAAATGTGGAATTTGGCCCTTTTGTGGCTCACATGTAATAGTGCATTTTGTTCAGTAGCATAGTGAATTTACAATGTATGATGACTTGAACCACTTGAGTAATTCATATATGCTATATTTATACCTTCAAACTTGCCCAAGAGATGCTAGAACATGTGGGAGGCCAATTGGACCCACTTTGAACCATTTTGGATGCCAAAACTTTCATATTTGGGAGCTCCGTCAAAGTATGGCCAAATGAGCTCTTCTTAATATGGAATTTGGCACGCCTCTAGAGTCTATTGAGAGCTTCTTGAGAAGCTAAAGTGGGTAATATTTGGAGGTTTAGGGAATATTTGGCAAATTGTTGAAGTTTGGAAATTTTGATGGTTTTGGTCATGGTATTGTGCAACTAGTCTGAAAATGAATCTATGTCATTCATGGACCAAATGGTGTCCAATTGTTATGAAATTTTATGAGCATAAACTAGATATCCACAGTGACCTACACCAACTAGAAGCACCTCAATTGGAGCTCCGTAGAGGGAGAAACGACTTTCTGAAGTTCTGTATCAGCATCAGGGAAGCTATCCAACCTTCGTTACTGTTCTATCAGTTTTCGAGGTCCAAGAGCTCCTAAACTGATCTAGACTTATTTTTTTCCTCTATTTAACATCTGTAGCTTTCCAAATTGGTATATTTTTCCCAGATTGGACTTTTTTGGAATTAATTACGAATTTTCAAAGTTCATGACAGTAATCTGCACCAGTACCAGGGACAGCCGAACCTCTGTCTCTTTTTCGATGTCAAAGATTGTCCAAACGCTGAGATTGTGGTTGGGAGTTATTTTTATGTGAATTTAACATCCAAAGATTTCCAGAGAGCTATGATTTGCTTGATTCCCATTTTTCTAGAATTAGTTATGATTTTTCAAATTCAGAGCCAAAAGTCTGACTTTTGGGCTCATTATTTTCTCGGTTTTTGGCTTCACCTCTATGGTTTATGAGTTGTTTGAGGTTATGTACAAGTTGTATAGATGGTGTTTGAGCAAAGAATATGAATGATGGGTTCATGGGACCCACGGGGCAAAATATGACCAGTTAAACCCCGACTTAAAGTAGTACAATACCACGGTGTTAGTCATTTTCTTTGGAATTCATATGGAATCAAGCCTAGAGGGAGATGAGTTGGAGTCAAGTCATTATGGTGTTACACTTTCCCCCTAGGTTTGCACAAGCTCACTTGAATTCTTGTCGGGATCTTGACATACATGTGTTTGGTTGAATATCTTTCCACCACGTCTTCTGTTGATTTTTGCTTTCTTTCCTGTCTTCGCTTAATTTTATTGCCTCTTCCCTTCATACGTCGAACTTCTTGAATGCATTGTGTTAGCGATTATAGTTGTCTTTTGATCTATATAGTTATGCATTTTACTTGCTGTGTATGAGTCTATTAACCTTTGCCAACATTTGTGGTGATTATGCTGTGTCTCCTAACTTAATCGTTGGACTTAAAATATTATATATATATATATTAACTTGGAATAAACTTCATTAATTATTGTTAAACTTGATTAAAAAGACCTCAACAATGCCATGTCAAAAAAAAATTATTTGACTACAGAACTGAGGTTATCTTACGAAGGTAAGAAATGAGTTATATGTCTCATAGGCATGGTTCCAAATTGCAAGCCGCATTACAAAATGTGGCCGTAATATTGCAGATGTGGGCTAGGCTGCATTCGCATTAGCCCGCAATTACAAAGGGATTAGATATCACAAGAATGTGCTACATCGTAACGGTGTTGCAGCAGCAACGGAACAGTATTACGGATCTGTTGTGGTGCATCATATAAGAAAAAGACACTACTTAGCATCAATAGATTCAAAACAAAGTTGTTGGCTGGCCTTAGGTTTCTTCCTTTCCCAAAGAACAAAATAGAAAAGCCAACAACAGCAAAGAACAAAAGCAACCAATAGATCTGAAGTTTTGAAATCTGAAACGGTGAAATCATACCTACAGGCTGAACCACAGTGGTTTGAAACTTGAATCTAAACTCTGAAGCCTCGCAGTGGACTGGAGCTCTCTTCTTGCTCAAATCTAAAGACCCAAAGTATGTTTCTTGATTCTTAACTTGTTGCTCTGTTTTTGTGATTGGCATTTTCATTTTCAAAGTTTGCCTTGTATCCGAAACGTTGAGAGTGATGAGAGGAGAGGAGGAAGCCACGTTGCCATATATTTGTTTTAATATATATATATATATATATATTCTATGATCAGGAAAGGGGGAAGCCAGGAAGCCATGCTGCATTTATTTGTTTTAATATAACATATTTTATTATGATGAGGAGGAAGCCAAGAGTCACGCTACCATATACTTATTTTAATATAATATATATATAGGAACCAGGTTTTCAATGGGCAATGAATCTGGATATTTACCCTATTGCATCATGAGTCTACAAGCCTACGCAGGTCCTCTCTGATCAACTCGTGAGTCCTCTATAGCAGCCTGTTGAGATCTGCCGTGGCTTTCCTTGTTGCTACCCACAAGCTTATTTATTCTCAGATCTGACGTGATGTCGCAATCAAATATATATATATATATATATATATTCTGTGATGAGGAAGAAGCAGGAGCCACGTTGCATATATTTGTTTTAATAGAATATATATATATATACATGCATTAGAGGAGGAAGCTAGCTGCTATGCATTTCTTTTAATGTAATATATATATATTCTACGATTTGGAATATAAATGGATCAGGAGGAAGTCATGCGTGTTTATTTGTTTTATTAATTTTTTTCTCTTTTACATTTATATTATTAATCTCACTATCTTTGATTATATATATGTTTGTATGTGTAATTTAAGATGAATTAAATAATTTTTTTTTACAAATAAGATAGTATTATAAAGAAATTACATTAACACTAATTGTAAAGCACTAGTGGTATGCTGATTTTTTTTTAGGTTATCTTCGCACTTATATTTATCCCTTTGTAATAAGTATGTAAGAATGTTTTTATATTATCTGATTTTTCTTTTAATTTTCTCAAGTAACATTGATATTCTTGTTCAAAATAAGGATTTATTTAATTAATATTAATGTTAGGCATGATATATTTTATGCATATGAGATATATAATGATTATACATGTTTTAAAAATAATTTATGCAATTTCAAAAAATATCACAGCCGCAGTGATCGCAACCCGCATTATAACAGCCGCAATGCCTGCAACCACAGTAACTGCAATGCAACTACAATCGCAACCGCATCTGCAACCGTAATTTAAAACCATGCTCATAGGCTTAGCTCACCTATGATGTATGGCTTTTACATTTCATGTGATCATCTGAACGTTTTTCTTCCCCAAAGACTAGCAACCAAATTGTTGTAAAAAGTCAATAGTACAATAAGAAAAGCAACGATTTTGCTAAGTCATTGTCTGATGCTGTCATTATCTTTTATTTTGATATGTGTTTCTACATCAGGAAATCAGTTTATAAAATGCCAGTATTGTGGAGTGTAGCATAGCTTGTGAATGGTGAATAGCCACCTCTGTGTAAGTTGTATTCATTCTCTCATTTACATAAAATACTATGCGAATAAATTTTATAGGCATGACTATCCTCACTTCACTTTATTTTATCATAGAAAGAGTTTATAAACCATGTGCAGTCATTCTGATATTGTCTATATTGAGCAATTTTTTAAAAATCGGCCTGGTTATTGAACTGGTAAAGGTACTGGTTTACGGTTTATTGGTCTGACCATGGTCGAATCGGTAATAATTAAATATGTATTTTTAAATTTTATATATTAAAATTCTAATATAAAAAATAAATATTAATGAATTTTAAATATTTAACTATTAATTTTACATTTTTTAAGACTCTACTTGTAATTAAAAAATAAAAAATATAACAAAATTATATATATATATATATATTATGTTGCCTTTTGAGTTAGTGGCATGCTGACAAGAGCATTTTGTTTTGTTGAGAAGTACAAGTTCAAACTGGCAGATCAGGGAAAACAACAGGGTTTTTATTATATTTTATTTAGTATACATATATATTTGTTTGTACTAATATACTAAACAAGCATTGTGGCATGTATGGAAAGGACGAAGGATTGCTTCCTCTGTTGCGTGGGTTTGAGCTGCTGTAGGACCGCTTTTGTTGCTTTTCACCTAAAAAAGGAGAACGACCAGTTCAACCAATGGTTTGGTGTTTGGTTTTCACATAAATTAGCCCGGTTCAACCCGGTTTTTGACCGAAGTTGACCGGTTCCCTCGCCCACCGGTTCTAAGCCACTTTTGGACCGGACATTAGACCGGTTCTCGGTCCAACTGGTCCAACTAGCTGGTCCGGTCTGGTTTTCAAAACCATGATATTGAGTAAGTGTTCCTAACTTGGACCAATATTAATAGTAATCAGATGAGTATGAATATAATTTCAGGGATATTGCTATTTCCTGCTCTTATATCCACCATATGTGTCTTGAACATGCAGTGAGTGTTGGTCAAAGATAACTCTTTAATGGATGTGAATTTTTTTTCAGGACCATGAACATTGATCACTCACCTGACAGGGAGGAAATGTTGAAGGTGCCATAGGTTACTTACAATCGGTGCCTATAAGTAGTATGCCCCCATAAGTATGGCCCAAGGTTGATAAAGAATTTTGGCAGTGGTATTCTGCCATGCACTCCACCTTTGTGCACATAAAGGCCTTATATGAGGTTAACCTTTAGCGGAGCCAAGCCTTGTGAACTATGCTTGAATGTGTTAAGCAGCAACTCATGGTGCTCAGCAGCAACTATCACAGTCTGAAATGGTGATGACCATGTTATGGGATTGCTTGGCATAGCTACAACCAAGGCTGATTGCAGCTTAAGACTGCTTGCACATCACCGAGCAGAATGCTGACACTGCAAGGAAACCTAGACAGGAGTGAGAGCATTTGCTGAAAGCAAGGAAGGAAGTAATGGAGAATGCTAAGCTGGAACTTGAAGAACTAGTGATCCTCCTCACACCTAGACAATAGCAACTAAACATGACCCTTTTTTTAGCATATACTTATGGTACATGTACACCTGGAGGTTCTCAGGCCCAAGCTAGATGTATCAACTATCGTTATCGTTTACATAGTGTCAATATAGGCAATTGACAATATGACATTTTGAAATCAAAACTTATTTGGCTGTTAGTTTGTTATGTACTACTGACCATATATAACTTGGGTTTATATTGGACTGTATTAGTTCTTATGTTATGAACAAATATAACTTAGTGCTTATATTTGCATGTGTTAGTGTTGGTGTACTAACATTGTACATTGTTTATATTGGAATGTCATGTTATTTCTGCTATGATAGCTGCCACGATTTTTGTGCTCCTATTTCCAAATTGCTGCAACTGTATGATGTCAGCTTTCTTTATGTGATTTTTTTTAAGCTGACAACACCATGATCGAAAACATGGTTAGCGCGATTTGAGATATGTCAATAGCTGTTTATTGGTCCTCAATATTTATCCCATCCCTTTGCAGTCTAAGGTGACTAATGGAAATTTATGAAAGGAAGGCAATTTTTTTTCGTTGTGTTTAAACTAGACAGCCCTTTAAAATTACTGCCTAATATTTAAATACATTCTCATGGGAAAAAATACCATATTGCAAAGGAAAAACATTTTGACATAGGTATAATTTTGCATTGCATGATTAGCATATGGACAAGAGCAAATCATGTACTATCATATCAGTTTACATTGTCAATAAATTGTGCGTTTCTTATCACCCATGTTACATCAATCAAGCTAAATAAATGGCCATTAGGCTAATGGGATGTGAAGCATTTTGCCTACTCGTTTGTTGAGGTTTTCAGGAGTCTTGTTTACTATGTGAGCTTGTATGTCTTCAATGCTTTCTTCTTGTTGACTACCAAATTGAACTTCTTTGTCTCCACTTCATGTCAAACAGTATAATGACCACCAACTGAGCTTGGTGTAACAGCTTTATTGTGGCCCTCATTTTCTTCAAACAGTGTCAAACAATCTAAAAACCACCAAAATGTTGTCACTTTTAATGTAATAAATGGGAATATCAAGATCGGTCAAGTCTTATAATAAAAGGAAATTTTACAACGTCCTGCAAGGCAATTATGGCAGTGAAGTAGCACATTTGCCATTCATTATAACATTCTTCAAATGAGAATAGAGAAGTATTACTTATTCTTTCACAGTTTGATTTTCATCCCTTGCAATTTACGATAAGCCTCATACTGATATTAATATCCTCACTGTGATAGTAAAAAGCAAACAGATCCAGCAAAGTCAACATCTTAACCATGAAACCAATCTAACAACTTGCATAAGTTTGCAACTCACAAAAGCAGATCCCGATTAAGCTCAATTGACAATTTTGGCCACTTAGATAACCTATGATTGGTCATGATATTATAAAATTTTCCCTTTGTACTTAACCATCACCAATTACAATCACCATTTACCAAAAAAATGACAAATTTTACCTGATAAAATTTTATATATAGATAGCAGAAATGATTTTTTATACCTGAGAAAATCCTGGTAGCAGTCATGGGAGTTATTCAAATCAACAACAAAAATTGATGCACATTTTGGATCCAATTCCTCAGAGAGAGAGAAATATTTGGGATGAACATCTGTCAAAGATTGAGAGTGGCTCAATATATAGGGATAATTTTGCTGACAATACTCTATAACACCAACCAATAACAAGTATTCAAGAAAACTTACACATACCGAATGCATAGATCTTTAAAGACTTGATTTTAACTATTGTCATGTTTTTGGACCCTGGTCCAAACAGGACCTCAAGCAAAATTAGTTGCTTAGCTTATTTGATGCAAAGGTAAATATGAACTCTCAAGCATTGCATGTGAAAAAAGGCCATAGAAACAAATGACAATAAAATGCACCTCCATAAGAAAGTAAAAGAAAAAAATTAGTTGTGGTCTAACCGATCACACAATTGATGTTACATGGATTACTAGACATTATGGAAGGAATTGAGAAAAAAAATTAAAGATTCTCATACAAACAATCACCTATACTGCACGTAATTTTTAAGTGCCATCCTAGTTTTCAATTGAGTATATATTTGATAGGTTATATACTATCTATGTATTTTTTCAAGTAAAGAATATATCTAAAGCAGGCTTAACTAAATTTCACATGCAGATGCATTAAGGACACAAATCAATCGTATTGAGAAGCAAGAGTGCCACAAATTTAGAAATTTTTTTTCCTAAATTGAATATTGACCTTAGACTTTAAGCTGGAATCTTGCTCTCTATCTAATATATTGTCCAAAATCATAGGAAACTCAGTACCAGTTATAGGCTCACACACACACTTTAGTGAAGTTCAATTTAAGAAAAGATAGTTAAGCACATCCTTGGTTTTTAACCTCACAAGGCATTTGGTCCTTCTCTCCATGCTTGACATTTCCATATGATCAAGTAGATCAGTCAGCACCTTTGATGATTTGGGGTAAATAACATGGAAACAAGATCATTGTTGTAACATGAGGGTAAAAATTTCCCACATTCTCGAATAGATTCAAATTGATTATAAATAATTTTTTAGTGCGATTTGCGAGTTTTGAATTGGTGGTACAAATGCTGCAGATAAAGATGTCACAGGATATGATTAAAGCCTTTTCTCTTCTCTCTAAAGTAGCCTCATTTCAAAACTAGAACTTCCAAATTGACAACTATTCATAGAGCTTGCTATAGCCTGAGCTATCTTTGAGTTGGACCCATTATAGAACCAAAAAAAAGCACTAGTAAGACCTGATATGCAGTTAAATGCCTTGAAGTATGCCACAATTTCCAGGAACATATAACGTAAAATAGTCAATGGCATTAGAGATCATACCTTGCTCACCAAAACAAAGAACCTATGTAGTCCCTATATAAAATAGGCAGTGTAGTCATATAGGTACTTTGGCTATCCAACATCAAAAGGGTCCAAGCAAAACCCAAGGCTTGGATTAGTATATACAAAGGACGATTTTTGAATAACCAAAAATAGCCTTCTTCGGTATATTTACAACTAAAAAATAAAAAGTTGATAGTGTTGTATTATGCAATAGTGCATCTAATCCAAGAAGCTTTCCCTAAATTTGGTATTGATAGGAAGCAGAGCAAGAGTTGATTGCTCTCAAATAGCCTAATGTGTGCAACATAAAACTTGTCTTTAGAAAGACCATCTATAGACCTTAACAAGTTAAATAGTTGCAATGCACTTACCTCTTTGTCCTTGTCACACTGAAAGTGTTCAACCCATGGCTTCACCATTTCCTGTGTAGCTTCCTTAAGGGTGAGTAACCTCTTTCAAGCTAAAATCCATTTTTAAACTGACTTCATGCAAGGGCTAAACAAAAGCCTCATCTCGATCATGTCTATTACGGTGTCTCTTATGAGAATGTGATGTTGCCTTACTACCATTGGCTTTTGGCATCTCAAAACTCTATCTCTGACTCGACCTCTACATCCATGTGAATGTAATCAAGGTCCTCAATGCCCCCACCACTCATCTTCTCCCTCACCTCACCCATGGTTTATGCGTCCTCATCAGTGGCACAATCCTGTACTTAGACAATGCAAAGTTCCTCAAAATGAGGGAATGGCTTGGTCTTAAAAATGGTTGCCTTCTTGTGAACCTATTTAATATGCCAACTTTGTATTAAATAGTCAAATAAAATTGGAATAAGACTTCCTAAGATAGACATTAAAGATATTTGTATAAGGTGTGTGAATAAACCTTTACATATTCATCCTAGATAGCCTTCTCCGCAATGATGCACTTGGTTTAGGATCCCAATCAAAACCTAAGGTGTTGTTTCCATGGACTATGTCAAACATGACTCCCTAGCTTTGCTTTAGTGTCCATAACTGAGATTGGATGTGAGGAACTCTTTTTAGGCTACACCCAGGTAACTTTTGGTCCATCAACTTCTCTAGTTCTTGCAAACGGCCTTGCTTGAATACGTCGTCAATAAGATACTTCCCAACAAAGCATAATTCAAGAAGTCATTCAAGCAAGTAGGCATCTTCCTCAAGGGACTACTTAAGTTTACCTTGTTGTGAGCCTTATTCCACTAAGTTATTCATGCGAGTGGGTTAAAAGATAAATAATAAAATATGGAAAATATGTTGACACACTTGACATTAATGAAGCAAATATGATTAAACCACACAACAAAGCATAGGAAACCATAACAAATGAAATATAAGTGGGAAATAATTGGCAAGTAAATATCTAAGGTGCATTCATATAGGTACTAGAATATAGCATGATGAATATAGTGAGATTATCTAATAACATATGTAGGGTGATACATTAAACAAAAGCAAACACGAGATAGATGCACAATTAAAGATGTTTCCTTAAGGTAGGTTCTAGTTGCAAAGTGTGCTCATTGAACATGTTGTTCACTAGTTGCTCATGGATGTTGGACCATGCATTAGATATCTCCATCATTGATATGAGATCATCATCATTTAGGTGATGGATAGAGTCATCATTAGATAAATCATTATCAGAGAGCTAATCATCATCAACCTATCAAATGAGATTGTGTAGCAAATGTAATACCATATAATTTCTAAAATTGATCCCCTTCTTGCAAGTGGGATTATATAATGCATCAAATAGATCCCAAGAAAATGCATTAAAATAATGAATTAAATTATGTTGCATAATAGATAAATTTTTTATTTCGCATCTCTGAGACCTCATTAGCTCACCAAAAACATTCTCTAATTATTTTCCATTTATACAAATCACAACATTCTCAAAATTTAGCATAAACCACAGATCAAGAGTCAAAAACCCCAAATAATCACATTTTGTTTCGGGTTCCAGGACAGCAGAATTTGAGGCAACTTAAAAAAATCATAACTAAATGTAGAAAAATCAAAACCATACAAACCATAGCTTTCTGGAAATATTTGGATGTCAAATCTACACTAAAAATAATTTTGAGCCATGAAAATCTTATTTGGGGCATGTTTGACAATAGAAAAGGCAGGGAAGTCAAGTTGTCTAGAAATCTGATATAACTTACTGATATAAAGTTTGAAAATTCATAATTAATTCTACAAAAATTCAATCTATGTAATCTGTACCAATTTGGAAAGCTACAGATGTTAACTAGAAGGAAAAAATAGTTATAGACCAATCCAAGAGCATTCCGACCATGAATATCAATCAAATAGTACCACGGGTCTAGAGGTACATCTGGAATAGAATAGCAACTTCAAAAATTTATATTTCCCTCTCTGGACATCCAAATGAGGTGCTTCCTGAGAGGTTCTATCATGTAACCCTCAAAATAAAACTAGGTTGAACTAAATATGTAGCTAGTGGCATAACCTAGGTCATCTCCCTTGGAAATGGAGTTCAATATTCAATTAGGTTTTCTAAGTACTGAAGGATCCTAAAACTATCTAATTAAGGGGTTTTTTGATCTAATTAAACTAAGTAAATTGAAATTGAAATAAAATTCCTAATTGCTATCTAATTGTATAAATTATGGGTGAATGATAGTCTTATGACTAGCTTTGGATTTGTCCCTTGGTTTTTACTATCCTTATCCTAATCCAATTGTGATTAATTCTGGCCTAAGAGTCCCTATTTGTGTCCAATACAAATTATCTTGAGTTATCACGCAAGAATCAAGGGATTAATAATTTAATGTTGAATTGAAACTTCAATCCCACATCAAGTTGCTAATTCTTGTCATTTGGATTAATAAACACTTAAATTGAATGATTAATTGATTAATTAGCCTTTGAATTAACACCCTAGGATATTTAATTAACCAACCAAACTCGAAGAAATCCTTAAATCAAACAATAAAGCTCATAATTTCACTCATGCATTTCATTGAACACCTTCATGGCATACATGGAAAATTAAAGGAAAGTGTAAAATTTAGTATTTAATCTAACCAATTAATCAACAAAAAATATCTTAATTAGTGTCTAACCAGCCACTAAGTATAGACAACACACATTCCTAATTAAATACAATCTTAACCAAAAGAATATAAGAAAAGAAAAAGCGTAGGAAATTAAGAAAATCTTAGCTAAAATTCTGAGTTCTTCTTCATAGATTTAAGTTTCAACGCAAGAGCCTTCCTCCTAGCTAGCCACAGATGAAGGATTAGAGCTTCATTTGAATGGAAGGAGATGGAGGAAGTGGATGAAAATGGCGTGGAGTATGGTCTCTAGACGAAGGAGCATGAATGGAATGACGGAGTGAATGGACGAAGGAATGAACGTATGGAATATCCTCCTTTCCACGTGCTTTTCTTGCCTTTTTTCCTTGTGTATTTTAATTAAATCACATGCCCCCCTCTCATTTATTCTGCCCGTAGCTACATGGATGTGTGTATGAGTGTGGGCCCTAACTTGTCATGCTGAAGTGTTGAATATAATAAAACAAAATCCATGTTTCGTGCTTCTTTTATTCTTTTCCCATGTTGGCTCACATATAGCTGCGTTGTAGCTTCTTCTTCTTTCCACGTCTTGCCTCCAACCTAGCTTATTCTTCCTCCTCAACCAGAAGCAGCTCATTCCTTTCCTTCTCCTTCAATATGTGCACATGCTTTTGTGTTTCTTTTATTTTTTACTTTACATATTCTACAGCTTATAAAACCCAACACGTTCTGCCCAGTAACTCGTAGCCATCAGAATCTTCTTCTCAAGAGTTCTTTCAACCCGTCATTTTTCACGTTGCTTTTACTTTGTCTACCCAAGCTTCCACGTCTTCTTCTTGATGTTGTTATCCAAGCTCTTTCAACTCTAGCGTCTTTTAACTAGCAGCTCGAGCTTGCTTGCTTTGTGTTTTCCTCATGTGAGCTTCTTTCCACGTAGAACCCCTTCTCGAGCCTCTCTTTCCTTTTCCCCTTTCCGTGAAACCTGTAGCTTTGTGTCTCTGTTCCTGCATGTGTTTGTGTGCTGCAACATGGAGTAACCTATGGTTATTCTTCTTTCACATTATCCACATTCTATTCTTCTCCTTTGGATGTGTAGCTTTTACCTTATGTGTTTGTGCCACATGAATGACGTGAGGCCTCCTCCTTGAGTGTGAACCTGTGAGTGGTGGTGTGCTCGAGTGATTTGTGAGGGAAAGTGTGAGAGTGTGATGATGCATGCTACATGTGTGAAGGTGCTACAACGTGTAGACGTGGTTGGTGAGTGTTTCACATGGATGAATGAAGCATGTGGACTCATTGAATGCATGAGTGTGATGAATGTCTAAGTGAATAAGGAAGTATAAATATTAGTTGTGTTGGTCCATGTATGATTCCAGGTGCACATCATCCTTCAATCTTCCATTTTATGTTTGATTTTCCAAAAATTTACTAAAGATATGAACCATTTATTCCTTCCCCCAAATTCACACATGAAGTCTTCATCTCTTTTTCAATTCAATTTTCCACTTAAGCTATTTGCCTATAAAAAATTCTGCACAAAAGAATGGAAAGTATTCAATAGAATTATCCACAAAATTATTTAAAAGAAATTCATCGATTAAAACTCAATAATTTTGTAAATTGATTCATAAAGTGCATAAATGGCTAATGAAATCAAGTTTTACTTAATTAAACCCTTAAAGCCATATTTGGACACTAAAATGCTTAAGTTAAGTGGATTAAAATGTATAAAAATCATACTTATCACTTCCAATTGGCACAAGTCACTAGGAAGGTCTAGTTCCTCATTATAAAATTTCGTTGCCATTGAATATCATTTGCCCCATGAATGATAGAGAATAAAATTTGGACTATATGAACAGCACACTGACCAAAACCATAATTTTTGCCAATTTCAAAAATTCACTAAATATTTTTTAGAGCTCCTAATAATACCCACTTTAACTTTCCAAAAATCTCTCAACAAGCTTTAGATACATGCCAAATCTTATATCAAGAAGAGCTCATTTGGACAAAAAGTAGTGTAGCTCACCAAAATGGCCATTTTTGCTTCATATGAGGTATCAACTTTGTCCAATTAGCCCTCTTTAATGTTTAGCACCTCTTGAACAAGTTTAAAAGCATGAATATGACTTGTGTGAACTGCCTAAGTGGTCCCAAACCCCATGCATCTTGTTTTGACCATTCCACATCCAATAATGCACAATTAACCATAACCATACAAGAGGCCATTTCCATGATTTCAATGATTTAGGGCTACATAAAGTATATATAGTATCCATTCATCATTTACATTAGCTTGTAGTCTTACATCACAAAAATAATATGTACAAGCTCACTTTGACATCCAATTACAAATAAGGTTACGTAATAGATAAAATGCAATATCTCAAGGTGTTTGGCTTGCATTCCTTGCTTCTTGAACATCACCTAGGCATTTCAAGATAATGGAAGGAAGGGGAATGAGATTCCTAGAATCTCAATAACTCACACACCCATCAACACACACATTTATAACATATACACATCAAAGCATATGTATGGAAGGTTTAACAGCCATAAAGTATGCAAGGTCACAATTTCTATACCACTTATTTACATCCAAGCCAAGAACATGCTCTAGGGACTTTTGGTTTTGTCTTACCCCATTTCTAGGACTTTTGGATTTGCCTCACCCTTGACTTAGGGACTTTTGACTTGGCCTCACCCTTCCAAGGGACTTTTGGACTTGTCTCACCCATGCAATGACACTATTGGCATCTCTTCACCTTCATTAAGGGACTTTTGGCATCACTTCACCCTTATGAGCTATTTCCACAACCAAGGCCATTCAATGAGACACATTGGTACTAATGTAATATCAAGACATCAAGTGACATGTAATCAAATCACAAGAACATACACAAGCATACAATGACATACATATGTACTCATGAATGCAAGGAGAACGAGGTAAGCTTTCTTTATCTTATTCCTCCCTCTTTTTAGCTTCACAAGTTTACCTAGGTAGGTTGGTGTTCTCTTGGCCTAAACACCATAAACAATACATAATTACACACTTGAAGCAAACCAAGATAATAAACTTACTCTTGAACACACACTTGGTTCCATAAGTGGCATAATGGTTCCATAAATGGCCTATTGAAGCAACCTTTACAATTCAAATTCTAAGCTCCCATCTCTTTCCATTTCTAGGGCTCTTGGCATCATTCAAAGTCCTTGGAGCCCTCACACAATCATTTACACAAGCTTAGAATTAAGTTGCTTCACAAAGCACCATTATAGATACCATTGTCCCATCTTTCAATCCATGGCTCCTAAATTTTTTCCAATGGTTTCTCCCATCTTCTAACATCATATAAAGTCCCAAACCAAAGTTATAACAAATTAAAACATCCCCTAGCCTAATAAACCTAGCTTAGCCGAAATATGCACCATAATAGAGATTCATGGAATTCTTGATTTTTCCTTAATGGGAGAGCCACTTGTGAGGCTTTCTAAGAGTCTTAGGAGCTTAAGAAAATATTCAAATAGCCAAGGAAATACTCACACAAAATCAGATTTTCCAAAACCCTAAGGAAGCCTACACTTTTCTATCTTGATTTCTATTAGTTTTTCTTGGAATTTCTTGCGATATTCCCTTTCCTCATGGTCTAAAACCCTAGTTCCTCTCTTTTTTTTGAACAAAAAATCCTCCTCTTATATGGTTCTGTTCTTGGCTGAATTACACACATCCATGGAGCAAGGAGAAGAAACAACAACAACAAGTAAGTACCTTAGATTCAAGCTTGCTTTCAAGACCTCTTCCTCTTGGTTTGCTTCTCTCCAAGAAATTTGAACCACTCCCCTTAGTTCTAGATTCAAAGGAGAACCAAAAAGCTTAACTAAACCATAGAAAGAAAGCATGGAAGGAGAGGAGCAAGGTTGGAGGAAGAAAGAGCATGAAATTCTACAATTTTTCTTACCTTTTTCTTGATTTTTCTCCTCATTTTCCTCCTCTCTTGGTCCTCCTCGAGGAGCTGCTATTTTTCTATATTTTGGGCAAAGGAAAGGCGTGCTATATGAGGGGAAGAAGAGACAAGAAGCTTATAGAACATTCAAGAAACTTGCTTTTTCAAAAATTTCAATTTCATCCTTCCGTAATGGCAATTTTGTTTGGGCTTCATTTTAGCTCCTTTTTTAGAGCCATCCTTTCCATTATAAAATTTAAGTTCCTAATTTAATAAAATGCCTTTGGAATCACTTAATTTGGAGTTAAAACCTTCCCGAAAGAATCTATCAAAGTTCAAGCTCACCACCGTTGAAAAATGTACACTAGAGGGGCTTTATCAGTCCCGGGGCTTTCCATGGTTTTTGGGGCCTCTGAGAATCCTAGGCAACTCAAATTTCCCAATTAAAAGGCCCTCCTGTGTGTTTTTCCAAAAGTTGTACTTATTTAGGAAAATACCATTACATTTGTCAGTTTTCATCACAATTTGTTTCACCATCCTAGCTCCATTTTTCTTTCTGTTTAAGCATGATATTATTATCTTTAGGAGTCTAAGACTCTACCCAAATTTTTTAGGACATTATCTAGCTCGTTTCAGAGGACTTGCTCTTATACGACTTATTTCGTCATTTTACGGAGATTACGTTCGTTACAGCAAACAACTCATAATGATAACTTGATTATGTGTCCTTATTATGTAGAATGAAGGACTCCTAAGGATCACCCATCATTTTTTTGCCTTGCAAAAACATCTCTCAATGATATTGTGTGTCTTTGCATGTCCAATGTTAATGACTTATGGGGGTGGTTAGGTGCCGTCCATATCTCCAATTACTAAAGTAGTATCACAAACCTCTATATGGTGCTGGAAACCTTTCATAGTTTATGTACCTAGTATTAACTAAATAGTAATGCCCTACAATAAAGAATAAGCATGTATTAGTTTAACAAAGTGTCATACACAAATGCAAAGGAAAAAGTACACATTATGTAATACTATATGGAAAGCAACTTTAAAATGGAAAGATGCATACAACATGGCACTCATAATCCATGCCTCTTAGTAATCACATTACGCAATACTTGACTATCAGTTGCAGAACCCTCCCATCAAAGAAAGGTAAATACAAACTGCTCATCCTAGAAGCAAATGCCAAGGACATTGGTGCTTATCCACCATTTACAATTATGATACTTATTTTTTGCTCTTGTTGGGACCATAATCAAGATGCATGTTCTATCCCATGCATTGAGACAGATCTATGGAAAAGAGTCAATATGTACAAACTAGTCTAACAAATGACATGATAAGCAAAAAAAAAAGAGGTCGCATTACTTTGAACCATTTCCATCTTCGATTAGTCAATTCTGCAAGCATAGGCTCTGGAGCTTTTAAAAGCTCATATTTGAATGCATCATGGCATTCAAAACTAAATGGAAATACCTATGTACATTTCCTTGGATCATCAAAAGGAACATTGTATCACTTGATTCTTGATGTGGTGTGACATAATGGTTAAAAAAATAGCAATTTGCTTATCAACCAACTTATCTCTTGTCAATGTGAGACCATCAAGATCCTGTAGCAACAAACACAGATGATTGAAGGTTGACCTAACTATCCTAGGTTGGTTATAACATGTGGTGTCACTACCATAGACTATATGCCTCAAGTGCACTCTCTAAATTTCAAAATAAGGCTATATGACCTATGACAAATGCATCACTGATGTAACACTACGTTGACCCACATTTAAATCAACAACTTAGCCCTAGTGTGTACAACATGCAAATACCACACCATCAAATGAGAAAAAACTTCAAATCTCAAGTAGTCTATAACTATTTACATTGAAAACAATAACCCAAGTTAATACTTGAAATAACAGGATAGTAATATGGAAGACCTCTATATAGGTTGCCTCACAAGCAATACAAAGTAGGTTATCCATGATTGTCAAGTAACCCATGTTTCCAGGTCTTGACTTTATGCAACATGACAAAAGGTACTAAATTTTTAAACAAATTTACAGTTGACACCTTTGGGGAGCTTATAATGATAGTCCCATACTTATGACTAATTTGCACAAAATGTGGTTGTGTCATTTTGGAGTCCCAATTGGCTTCCATAATTTACAACAATATGAAGGACTTTGCTTAACTATCCCATGACTATCCCACGTAGGATTGAACCTTACTTCCATAGTGTCTAAAATAACTATGTTACAATAACAACTGCACATAGCAATAATGAGACACATGATGCAGAAAATAATAGTCATATAACTGGGATTAAAATTGGTTACCCACAGTTTAAAAAGAGCACCCCATAAACAATATAGCACAATGTTTAATTAGGGGCATAGTCATAATCTAGGCACAAGCTCTAAAGGAATGAGGTCAATCCAACTTAGTGCTTCTCTATGGAAATATGCTAAATTACTTTAGCTGTATCTATGTATATATTAAGCTAATACCTATAAGGGATTCCATTGGAAAAGAATTAAAGTTTATTATAAAAAATTTGGTGGACAAAAACCTAAAAAAATGAACACCCTCTTACTCTACAAAGGCTCTCCCAGTGAAGCATTTGCAGGATAAAATAATGAGCTCATGCATTTGAACATAAAGAAAATAACACATCATGAAGTATAACCTGTGAGGGTTGCAAACACACTCTTCCTTGTAACATAGATTCAGACTTACCTTTTTTTCCAATAAATAGGTGCATTCGTGGGGCCTAAGGAAAAGTTGTAAGTATACTTTTACACACACCATGGCCACTACATTACAATGGTGGAAATAGATAAAAGAGATGGGAAAAGTGAAGGGAGAATTATAATAAAGGACCCAAAGATGAAGAAAATTATTTTTAAGGACCTCTTATCACTTGTTTTAGGATGATTACCACTGAGTTTAGCAACAAATCGTTGAACCTAGTGGTCAAGGTCCTTAAGAATAATTTTCTTCATCTTTTGATCCTTAAACATAATTTTCCCAAAATTGAATTGGGACAAAAGCAATAGTTCAAGGAGAAGGACCATCTCATAACATGAGTGACCCATTAATATTTGACATAATAGAGAAAGAAAATTGTCATAGTCAAATAGAAGGGCAAAGGCATTGATGGTAGCTAGGCGTGGGAGTTCCAACATAAAGGTGGGTTGTTGCTTCACATTCGAAAAAGGGATGGATTTAGGCAATGATACTGTGCACTTCTTCGTGGTGAACATATGGGGTTGACAAATGGATCTCTAAAATTTTAGATATGTAGGGGAAATTTTAGTGTAACAACAAAAAAAAAACAGAAAGAAAAAGAAAAGAAAAGAAAAAGAAAAAAAAAAGAGAAAGAAAAGCTGAAAATTTTTGAAGGGCTGAAAATTTTCTAAGTCTACTAGCTACAGCTTAGCTATAGCGAATGTACCTATTCGCTATAGTGAGAAATGGTTTAGCTATAGCGAGAATGCCTTCTAGCTATAGCAAAAATGCTTTTAGCTATAGCAAGTGCGGGCACCCCATGCAAAAACCAGGGCGTTGCTTGCCGTAGTGCACTGTAGCGAAGGTAGGGGTCTGGGACTGATACGAACTCACCGTAGCGAGGGTTATGCCTCGCTATAGCGAGGGTTAGTCCGGAAAAGTGTGAAAAAAGGGAATTTGACTTTTTAAAGCCTCCAAACTCCTCCTTTCTGTTTGTAACCAACTTAAGCTCCCTCTAAGACAGAGAAAAGGGCGGAGGAGAGAGAGAGAAACCTAGAGGAGGAAGGAAGAACAAGAAAGAGGCAAGATTTGCATGATTTTTCTTCTTAGAATATTGTTCTTCTCTCTTTGCTCTCTCTTCCTATGGTTTTGATTATTGAAGTAGTTAAGTTTTGAGCTTGATTCAGAAGAGGGAGAGTGGAAAACCCCTCTTGAAGAAGACCAAAACCCACATACCTTTACTTCTTCTCTTTGCTTTCCTTTCTTGAGAGCTTAAGAGAGGAAGGAGAGTTAGTGGGATTCTAGTGAGAGAAAGAACCCCTAGCTCTTTATGAATAAAGTATTAAGAGAGTAATTCCATACTCTTGTGTGTCTAGGCTCAAGAGAAGTACTCCCATCTAGTGGTGATTGTGAAATCAACAAGGGAGGAGACAAATTGAAAGGAAAAGCTTGTGATTAGCTAATAAGGTATCTCTCTTCACCTTCTCTCATGCATAAATGTGTGCTTATGTTGTCTTGCATGTGTGTATATATATTTTTAAACCATGAAAAGTATGCTAGCATGATGATTCCTTATGTATTTTAATGATGTTTTATGTGATTGCTTTGCTTTGCTTAAGTATGGAAAAGCCAATAACCCTCTAGCCATAGTGAGGATGAGCCAAGAACCCTAAAGTTAGTTAAGACAAAGTAAAGAGTCTCCCAAAAGTGAGGTTGACTCCCAAGAGTAAGGTTGAGTCCAAGAACCTCTTAAGAATGGGTGAGGCAAGTCCAAAATCCACAAGTAAAGGGGTGAGACTAATCCATTTGCTTGGCAAGCTCTTGTATGTTATGTATGGCCTACTCAGATGTTGAAAATGTTTTCTTATGATTTCACCTGCTAATATGCCCATGCATACATTTGTGAGACTTATTTGCATGCTTTATATATGACTGAATGAAAGATGAGCTATTGAGATTCTTTGAATCTCACTCCCCCTCTCCACCATCCAAACATGCTAGGTGGACCAAGTGAGGCAAGAGATGGGAGCCACCAAGCTTGAAGCTAGGAAATTCGGCGAAGAAATTGTAAAAGAGCCATTCTCTCACTACTTTATAGTTAAGTTAAGAGATGTAATCTAATGATGTACATGATGTATCATGTATGAATACTTGTAAATAGATGTACTCAATGTATATGTATGAGAATTGAACTTATGGTGCATGATATAACAAGTTTTGGAATGAATGGTAAGATCTTGGCATTGTCCACATGGTTGTATATGTTGGTGTGGGAGAGTGAGTTTTGTAAATCTGGGTTGTTAGACACTTGAGCCATGTTTGATAGCCTGTATTGATGCTTTCCCACGTGCTCATAGAGCCTTAGAGGTAGGAGAAGCAAAAATTGGACCCCAATAGCCCCCTTTTAACACAAGAAATTAGTCCCTTTGCCCATGATGTCCAAGTCTGACCAAATGACCTCTCTTTGCCTTGAAATTTGGCATGTGACTAGATCTTGTCTAGATATTTTTGGGAAGCTAAAGATCAAGTCATTTGGAAGTCTGTGGAATTTTCTACGATTTTTCAACGTTGGTATCAGAAATTCGGATTTTCACAAACACTATTCATTTGGTCAAAATGTGAAATTGTGTTATCCGAGGGGCAAACGTAGTCCAATGGCCACAAAATTTTATAGGCAGAAACTAGACAGTCACAATGACTTGTATCAACTAGAAGCACCTAATTTGGAGGTCTAGAGAGGAAGATATGCATTTTCAAAATTCCTACCCAGTATCAGTCATCTTGCCTGACCCAAGGTACTGTTCCATCGATTTCTGAGAGTTTGGCTGGATGAACTAATCTAGAGACATTTTTCCTCTCTAGTTAACATGCACATCTTTCCATAGTGGTATTATTTGCACACATTGGATTTCTTTGGAATTAGTTGGACATTTTTGAAGTCCATATCAGTAAACTGTGACAGTATCAGGATCAGTCCGACCTCCAGATGATTTCTCATGTCAAACGCTTTGGGTGTGGGATGTTATGACTGGTACATATTTTTAACATGAAGTAGACATCCCAAGCTTTCCAGAATAACTGAGATTATGTGTTTTCAATTTTTTTATATTGAGTTATGAATTTCCAAACTTTGCCCAGAATTGAGGCCAAGTATGGCCGAAAATGAATGTGCATGTCTCATATCCCTTTTTGGTTTCCATGGGTGTAAAGCATGTTTTTGGGATTGAAATGAGTTGTAATGGTGCAATTAAATATGAGAATGCATAGAATGAGCTCACACGGTCCACGTGACACTGAAGCGAATTTTTAACCATGTCGTAATGTTAAGAAAGCATATGAATCCAATGAGGAAGATCTCACCTTATTCTTCCTATATCTCATATGAGCATGTAAGGTATGATGGGTATGAGTTAGAAATGATGGTGTTACATTTAGGATTCTTTTATTTTGGCTCCAAAACTGTGCTTCATCCTGCCGATCATTGTTTAGAATTCATTTACATTTTCAGCCCTCTATTGCTGAAGAAAGTTAGCAACGAAACAAGTTTTGTAGTGTAATGCGTTGCATTCACCCTTACCCTCCATGAACCCAACATGACTCATCATAGCAAGGCATTTGAAACAGAAATATGGAAGCCAAAATTAAAAAAAGCAATAAGAATAGACTTCATGATTAGAGGGCGATATTGTAACTCATCATATGTACGTTTATTTTATAGTCTCGAGAGAGAAATAAAGAGTTGAATTGTTTAAAAATATTTTATTTTGAATAAATTGTATCTATGTTTGATTAAATTATATTTAATATATTTCTTAAATTATACTTAAATTTCCTAACATTTTAAAATATACCATAGAAATCTTTTAATTTATTTAAATTTATTTCATAATAAAAGATGGGGTGCTAGATCTTAAACCTCAAAGAAATAGAAGCTTTGCAATTCTATTTAACTCAACTCTTCTCTTAAGACAAAAGAGAAGAATAATAACATAGAGTTCTATGTGAATGATTAGATTAAAAAAACATGAATCTTGGATTAGGTTCAACACCTTGTCTACGAAGAGCATAATATTCTATTTTAGTATTCTAATTTCGATTAAAACCCTCATCCAAGTATATTTAGACTATTAACTTTTCTTCATTTGGGCTTTCGATGTCCTTTGGACACTTAGGATTAAGGATTCTTTTAATCTGCTTGGAGATCTTTTCAAGGTATGAATTCATAAATAAGATAGGTCTTTTTGATAATTTTTGTAAATTTTTATCAATTATTTTCTAATGCACAGGATCCTTATAAAAGAGGCAAGTACAAAGCATACTTGCATGAGTAAGATAATTGCAAAAATTTTATCTAGAGAAGATTTTAAAAGAAAGGGAGGACTTTTAGAAGGGATTCATAGAAAACAATAAATATTATTACAAAAGCAAACTTGGATACATGGCTTCCTCTATCTATGGACTAAGGAAGAGATCAATTCTTATAGCCAAAGGCTAATACAAGCAAACAAACAACTTTTACAAAGTTAAAGGATGAAAATACAAACAACTTTTATTGAAGCTGTCTTTACAAATGAGAAAGTAGAGTATGCCTAAAAAGTAAAACTTACAAACAAACCATAGTATAATAATCTTGTTGGCAACAGATGAACCTTACCCTTTTATGATAGGCTCATATGATGGAGATAAGTTTGAATCATTTGAGCTGTCTATCTCATTTGGGTTGTCCTTATTCATCTTTCCAAAGTGTGTGGTTAGCCATTCTTCCACCTTGTCAAAATCATCCAATTCATTTGGATCTTGTAAATCTTGCATGTATTCATCTTAGGCTTGGGTTGGCCTTATTTATGAACTTAAAACTTGAAGAAACTTGGACATTTAGGTCTTAGTCTATACTTTTGTGTTTGGCAAGTTGACCTCTAGTAGTTTTAGTTCTCCTAGAATGAATTCATCGAGAAATGGGCCAAGGGATGTGCAAAAAAACACATTGTGTTTTTTCATAATTGCTAAGTTCACATAAAAATATTTTAAGATCTTTAAGAGTTTAGATTTTTTCTTTCGGCTAGTCAAGCAAAATATTCTATTGTTAAGCATAATTCCTAATAAGAAGCATGTTGTTCCTATTGGTCTAGTATAGTCGATAAAAAATGAAAATACTTGCAACTAGTTTATCTTGTTAGGGATTGTTCCATAAGTTGTGATGGGAGATTATTTTCAATAATTCTTCACATCACCAGTAGCATGGTGAGAACTATTCAAGGAGAATCCAAAGATTAGAATTATAGTTTCATCTTGATAGAGAAAATTGTAAATTAAGAAAAAGGAAAATTTAATGGCACTAGTATAGAAAGTAATGAGTGCCTATAAATACCAAAGTGCATCATCAGTAACAAGAGTGCAAATCCTAAAAAGGATGAGGAAGTGAGTTTTCTAGATTGAAATGAGATAGATAAACAAGAAAGGAAAAGTATTTAAGGTAATGGAGGAGATAATAGAAAAGAAATTTTTTTAGCAAGCTTTTTTACTTCAGATGGGTTGGTTGGCTTTTTGGAACATGGAGGGAAATCTTTTTGGCTTTAGGCTAAGAAAGGGAGAGGATGGTGGATGATACAGCTAGGAATGGAGTGAGCCATGAAGATAAAAGGAACTGGTTTTGCTATTGTGACAAGGTTCACTACCTTGGGTTGAGAGAGATAATTTGCTATGAGATTTATATAACCCTTAATGTGTTGAACTGTGAATTTATAGTGTGAGAACTAGTCCTTCCATCTAAATAACCATCTATCATGCAAAACTTTCTTTTTAGACTCTAAATTTTAAGAAATGATGAATTGTCCATCTAAACCACAAAATTATAGGGGCTGAGGTGGAAACTAAATTTCTTGATTCCCTTTTTGATAGTTGAGATCTCTTTGTAGATGGCATGATAATACTTTTCATAGTTTTTAAATTGTTCGTTTGTGTGACCATAGTACTATTGTTTGCCATCTTCTTCTTTTTCTTCTATGAGGACATCTCCTTAAAAATTATCACTAGTAATGGTCTAAAGTATCATTTTTCCTTTTTCAAAAATCTTTAAGAGTAGACGATTTTGTGTGATATTCTTGAGGTGCTTTATAGCTACAGTTTGTTCATGTCCCTAAGGTGGGGGAATTTTCTTTTTCAAAAGTTTGGATAGCTTGCTAGTGTGATTTAAAGCATGAGGAATAAAGTCTATGATGAAATTCATTATTCCAAGAAATTGTTGAATTTGTTTTAAAGTGACGCCTTTGTTTGGAAAGTTGAGTAGTTCTTAGGCAATGTGTGGGCTTAGATAGTAATGTCTATTATATTCGTTCTAAGGAATTCAATTTAGGTTTGGCCTAATTAACTTTTGTAGGTTGAAATCATGATCCCATACTATTCAGTGATTTTTAGAAATTGTTGAAGGAGCTTTTTATTATTTTCTTCATTTTTGGAAAAGAGAAAAATATCATCAATATAAATAAGAGTACTATGTAAAATAAGCTTATATATCCTTGTCATTGCTTTTTAAAAGAGAGATGGTGCTACCTTAAGACAAATAACATGACTATCCATTGTTACTAAGCATTGGGAATGCAGAATGCCATTTTATGCCTTTTAGAAGGATTAATTCTTAATTGTCAAAAACTTGCTTTAAGATTAAACTTTGCATCTTTAAGAAAGGCTGTTTGTAAATTAATTTTTGAAAGAGAAAACTTATTATCTTGAAGGAACATATTTAGAGGCTTGTAATTAATAATCAACCTCTTTTTTCTTTTATTTTTTATAATCTTTTTTCAACATAAAAAGTTTGATGAGCTCAATCTGACTTGATAGATTCAATAAGACCCTATTTCAATAAGAATGCACATTCTTCTTTCACAAGAGCTAAATCATCTGGATTCATTCCTGGGGTGAAGCTTTTATAGGATTGATATCCTTAGTCCTTTTAAAAGAAAGTTAGATAAAAAAAAAGTCCTAATTTTTCCAAAGAGGAGAAGGATGAGTAAACTGATCATGGTTCTCTGGACAAAGTTCCATAAGTTCATCCTTGATTTTCTCACATCCATAAGGAACTTGTTGAAGTTTGAACAACTTAAGAATGTTTATGTAAGGCTTAAAATTTTGTTTAAATTAGAGTCCTTAGGAAGGATTTGCAATTGTTTGGCTTGACAATGAACATCCCTACTTATGAGGATATCCTTATCAGGAAGACTACTTCCAAGGACTCTTGTCCACTCAGTGTAGTTTGGAAAGATCTTTATACCAATCTTCTTTATGGTAATAAGATTCACCTTAAAAATATTTTTGTTTGTTACACTGAAATATTCTAAATGCTTCTTCCAAGCCTTAAGAGGGAGAATTGTAGGATTCATTAAGCTTTTTCATGCACCAGTATCCATGTAGGCAATAATAGAGATTGGCTTGTGTTATTTGCTTTTGAGGACCTGTATTTCAATATATGGCATTGGTGATTTTGTTTTTTCTGCTTGGTTGCATGGTTGAATATAATAGCTATACTAAAGAGAATCATTAGTATTTTGAAAAATATTGGAGCTTTCAAAGTCTAAAGAGAATCATTAGTGTTTTCAATGTTTGGCATTGGTGATTTTGTTTTTTCTACTTGGTTGCATGGTTAAATATAATAGTTATACTAAAGAGAATTATTAGTGTTTTTAGAAATATTAGAGCTTTCAAAGTTTAAGAAGAGTTCTTCTATTTCTTTATCTTATTGGAGAGGAATATTAGCTTGAAGTTATTGAAGAAGTTTGATGTCTTTCTTGGACTTATTCAAACATTGTTTTACAAAATGCCCTTTTTTTTCTCCATAAATGTAACATTGATTCTTTCTTTTGTATTGAATAGTCCATTTCCTAAAGAACCTTACAAGCTTCTTATGTCTTTGTTTGAACTTCTTGTGGCTCTTAAAACTAGCTTTATGGAAATGAGATTTCTTTTTTGTAGAGTAAGAACACTTATGATGAGAGACCTCATAGGAATAAGCCCTAGGAACCTTCAACAAGATGACACTTTGCCCGAGACTGGCTAGAAAACAAGAATGTTGGTCAAAGGAAAGACCCTAAGAGAACCCGTTTCTTAGAACCCTAGTCTTAAGATGCCACAAAAGAAGACCAATCCTTTGATAAGTCATGTGAACTCTCAGAGAACACAAAGAAGTAAAAGCCTCACAAAGAATTGAATAATACTCAAATTCATTCATAATCTCCAAAATAGAGTACAATAGAAAGCCTTTTATAGGCAAAGTTTCTAAAAGACTAAAGTTCTAATAAAAGTAAAATACTAAAATCTTATTAGAAATATTTTAAATGGTGCATAAAATCAAGGAACAAGATTAGGATACTAATTTTAACTTAATCTCCAAGATAAGCTCTTTGACCAAGTCCAAAAAAAATAAAATAATAAAAAAACAAAATTCATAAAAATCCTAGCCTAAAACAATTAGCTTCTTTAAGTAGTCACATGGGATGCTCATACTTCATTAAAAATTACATGGTTAACACATGATTCTTAATCTCTTGCAATTAGACTCCAATTGGGCCTTGGCACTCCTCTTGTATGTGTATAACTGCATTAGGCCTTCAACATGTTGGATATTGACTCTAGTTGCTCCATGGATCTTCTTAGGACATTAGGCTTCCACTTAGACTTACACTTTTGCATCTTTAAGGAGATCTCATGTCCAAAGTTCAATTCAACTCCAAGATCAGCATGTCTGACGTGTTGCTTCTTACTAGCTCTATCTTATGTTTGAAAGTTTCGATAAGGATGATTCCAAAACGAGGTGAAAGTTACGGGTTTAAGATTCAAGATTGACCCATTAATCATTTGAAATTTTGTGAAATGATGATGAAATCATTCACCAAAATTGAGTGACGTCTAGCATGTTCTGAATTGATCAAATATGGATCTTGGGCTTTAAACTTGGGCCGACGTCCAACATAGAGATTATCTTAAGCTCTTTGAAGTTCTTGGACATATACTAGCATAATTTGCTCCTCTTGAGTATGGGCTATCCCTTCATGAGCTATTCAGACCTGAATCATGCCCTTTTGAATGATTTGGGTTTCTTGATGGATGAGGGCTTCTCGAACTTGTTGTGCTCCAATGGGTATGCCTACTGGTATTGTATCATTCCCTCCCTCTTTGAAAAGATTCATCTTCAAATCTCCACCTATATCATATGGAAATAAATTAGACTTTCCAAAAATAATGATAACACTATATTCATCAAGTGGAAGAATCTTGTAAACTAAAGGGCTCTTTTCAAAAAGATCATTAATTCTTTGAGGCAACTTAGAATACACCAAGTTGGGAAACTCTTTAAACTCGCTGAGTTAAAAAGTATTTCTTTCTCACATGCACCCAAATATATATGATAATTTTGATCCCACATGCACTTGCAATAAATCCAAGGGCCATAACAAAATCTAAGCAACACGATAACCTTTTAACCATAAAATTAATGTAATATGAATTCTTAATAACCACAAAATTTATGAAATAATCAAAACTTAATGTGTGGTGCTCAATGCTTTTGAAAGGCAATAATTCATTAGGAATAACAAAATCTATGCAATCAAAGCACTTTTGAAAGCACATTAAAGATTGGAAACCATCATGTGGTTTCTTAGGAAACAAATCTAGACAATCACAACTCTCTTCAATGCTAGTTGAAGATGAGGGTCCATTGGGTGGCTTCTTTGAAAACAAATCTCCACATACCTGCAGGGAGCTAGAACCAACAATAGGAAAAGATGGGTTGAAATTGTTAGTAGATAAACAAACATCCTTACACACATTCTCAACCTCTCTTTTTTCATTAAACAAGCTCACACTCATCCTTTTATCACTTTTCTCACAACTCTCTTGCTCTTTCTTTTCACTTACACTCTTTTCTTTTTTAATCTCATCTTTTTCTCTCTCTAACTCATGTTCTCTTTCTTTTTCTTTTGCTCTCTCTTTTTCTTTCATTTTGTATGCTTATGTTATTCTCATTTGATCCTCAGAAGCATCTATCGGATCAAGAGGTACCAATACATGATTTTTTTTATTAAATACAAATGAATAGCAATAGCAATATTTGTGCTTATGCTTAACATATTTAGCTTTTCTAACATGTTTCCATGGTTTACTAAGCATAATATGTCCATCATACATAAGAGCCACATCACATAACATTTTATCATGATATTTACCAATGGAGAAAGAAATCAAAACTTGCTTATTAACCCTAAATTCAACACTATCCTTCAATAAGGTATAGGGCCTAGGATGCTTTATAGTAGGCAAGTTTAATTTCTTAACAAGTAAGGTACTAGCAACATTTACATAGCTACTATTATCAATAGCCATGCTGTAAACTTTCTCTTTGATAAAGCATCTAGTATAGAAATTAGGGGATGACTTTTTCTTATCTTATCCTGTAGCGTTGGAGTTGAATTGGAATGCATCTAACCATGCACAAGTTTGCTTGAATCGCTCTTCGTTAGCCTCTTAAAGGAATTTGTACTCATTGGACATCTTGTCACCATGCACAAGTTTGCTTGAATCGCTCTTTGTTAGCCTTTTCAAGGAATTTGTACTTATTGGACATCTTGTCACCATGCACAAGTTTGCTTAAATCGCTCTTTGTTAGCCTCTTCAAGGAATTTGTACTCATTGGACATCTTGTCACCTGAAAAGTTAGTCAAAGAAGAAAAAAAGGAATAAGACCTCACATACTTTTCTCATATGTTTACACTCTAAAGATGATAAGTTCACTCGTGTTTAACTCTCTTTTTGGCCTTTTCTTTAATGTTAATTGCACTCTTTCCTTTTACCACTAAACAATTTGCTTCTTACAAGTGTTCTAAGCAAGTCACAAGCAAATCAAAAGAAATGATCAGACTAGTGGCAATCAAAAAAACTAGAATCCTAAAATGCAAATTCCCAAAGAATCAAACAAAGGAGAAAAAATGGGTGTGTAACAAAAAGGGAAAGAGAAAGGAAAACAAAGGAGGAAGGGGAGGTTTGGATGGCTTGGAAGAAAGGAGAAGGAAAGAGAAAATATGAAAATATAAAACTTTAAGAATAGGAAACTACTTGGGAATTAAGTTAAATCAAAATAGGAAACTACTTGCAATTCAAGTTTAAAACAATTAAGAAAGAAAATCCTTACTTGAATACAAATAAGAAAGTAGATAACTTGGTAGTTACTTAATGCAATCAAATTAGGAAACTAATTCTAATTAGGAAACTAACTCCAAGCTTTAAGCTTTCAACTTTGAATTTGCACAACTTGCAATTTTGAATTTGCAATCTGAATCTTTTCTTTTTTTCACTTTTTTTGAATTTTTTTTTAGTATCACACACTCTTTTTTTTTTTTTTGAATGAGGATGGAGGCACACAATAATTGAAGAAGAAAAAAGATAGAAGATAGAGGTGAAGATGAAAAAAGTAACGTAAATGGAAGGAGAGAAAGTATGAAGAATAATGGAAGGGAAACACAAAGATATACCTTGCACTAGTGAACCAAAGCTCTGATACCAAGTGATGCATACTCTCTAGGAAACTTGTCACACAAATTGATCACCCGAGATCGGTTACGTCTCACATGAAAGTGAAAGCACACAAAGGGACTATTGGTCAGAGGTAGAACCCTAAGAGAACCCGTCTCTTAGAACCCTAGCCTCAAGATGTCACAAAAAAAGACCAATCCTTTGATAAGTCATGTGAACTCTCAGAGAACACAAAGAAGCAAATGCCTCACAAAGAATTGAATAATACTCAAATTCATTCATAATCTCCAAAATAGAGTACAATAGAAAGCCTTTTATAGGAAAACTTTTTTAAAAGACTAAAATCCTAATAAAGTAAAATACTAAAATCTGATTAGAAATATTTTAAATTGTGCCTAAAATCAAGGAACAAGATTAGGATACTAATTTTAGCTTAATCTCCAAGATAAGCTCTTTGACCAAGTCTAAAAATAATAATAAAATAATACAAAATGAAATTCATAAAGAATCCTAGCCTAAAACAATCAGCTTCTTTAAGTAGTCATATAGGATGCTCATACTTTATTAAAAATTACATGGTTGACACATGATTCTTAATCTCTTGCAATTACACTCCAATTGGGCCTTAGCACTCCTCTTATATGTATAACTGCATTAGGCCTTCAACATGTTGGATATTGACTTTAGTTGCTCCATGGACCTTCTTCGGACATTAGGCTTCCACTTGGACTTCCACTTTTGCATCTTTAAGGAGATCTCATGTCCAAAGTTCAATTTAACTCCAAGATCAACATGCCTGACGTGTTGCTTCTTACTAGCTCTATCTCATGTTTGGAAGCTTCGATAAGGATGATTCCAAAATGAGGTGAAAGTTAAGGGTTTAAGATTCAAGATTGACCCATTAATCATTTGAAAATTCTGTGAAATGATGATGAAATCATTCACCAAATTTGAGTGATGTCTAGCATGTTCTGAATTGATCAAATATGGATCTTGGGATCTAAACTTGGGCCGATATCCAACATAGAGATTATCTTGAGCTTTTTAAAGTTCTTAGACATATACTAGCATAGTTTGGTCCTCTTGAGCATGGGCCATCCCTTTATGAGCCATTCGGACCTTAATCATACCCTTTTGAATGATTTGGGTTTCTTGATAGATGAGGGCTTCTTGAATTTGTTGTGCTCCAACGGGCATGCCTACTGGTATTGTATCAACTTATGCTTGTCTTTGCATTTAATTTGAAAATATAGTTTCCTACAGGCCTTTTTTAAGGCCATCTTACCTTCCATCGTAGAATTAAACATCTTGTGCTACTCACACAATTTTTCAAGGGTAGCAAGAATGAGTTAATATATTTCTCCTAAAGAGATGTCTGTTATATCTCTTTAGAGTGATTGTATTGCTCTTAGGAGTTTTGGTTGGAGCTCATCTAGTAAGTAGGCTATAAAGGTGTGCCTAAGATTCACATCATTAAACCTGTTTAACATGTAATATCTTTTAGTCATCCTTTAGTAGTAATGATCAAGATCTTTCTTGTAAAGGGAGCAACAACGCCTTTGAAAATACTTCTATCTCTTTTATTTGTTAACCAGATGGAAATTTCTTAGAAATTCTTTATGAATCATGCCAAAAATCTATTTAGCTCTTTGGAGTTGAGTAGCTTAAATTTGTCAATACTTTCCTAGGTTTTGAAATAATTCTTAGAGAGTTGCCAAGAGCTTTGCTATAAGTTTTGTAAAGATTGCTTCAAGATTTGCTCTTGGCTTTATCATTTGGAGATCAATCCATTATGCATACTCATATTGTTTGTCTCTCTATCTATTTCGAGGGACATCATTAAAAGTGAACTAGGGTTCATTAGTAGGGTATCCTTAAGTTTAAGTATGTTCTGAAGAAGTTTCTACATATGGATTATGTTCTGCATAATTTTCATTTTCAACTTGGTCCATAATGGATTCTTTAACTTCTTTAGTAAGATTAGGAGTGACCATATAAAGTTTAATGCATCAACATGGTCATTAGACTAATTAGAACTAGTTTCTTCTAGTCTAGTTTCATCAATATATTCTGAGTTAGACCTATGACTATAGTAAGGCAAACTTTCTGTAAGGGCAATGGTTCTAGAAGTCTTTTTTGTTTGTTTGGAGACTTTTGGTTTTCAGGCTACATGAAGAGATTTTCTATCTGTATTGGTTGCTTGCCTTGTTGATTTAAATGTGGTGACTGCATTTTCTTGGGAGAGGAAGGGGGTGTTCTGATCTTCAAAAGTTTAAGAGGTGATTTAAAAGGTTTGGTCCAAGAAAGGGATGGTTCAAATTTTGAGGTCTTTATAGTGGTTTAAGGGTCTTTGATGGATTCATTTTCTTTGAAAGCTATAATGGATGGAGATAATCCTCTTTTTAATTGAAAATTTCATAATTCATTTTAAAGAACTTTTTATAATCTGTTTTAAAAGGAAAAGGTGAGTAATGGGAAGAAGCATATGGATTTTATATATGAGTATATAGGGAAGGATAAGTTTCATAGATGCTTTTGGCCTAATCTTTTGCTATGTCTTTTTCAATTTGCCTAATTTGGGTCTTTAGTCTCTTGATCTCCTATTTATTCTTTGAAAATGCTAGACCTATATATCCTTTTATAATAAAACTTCTTAATTTTGCATCCAATGTTGTAACTTATTACTATAGTCATTGGTATAACTCTTGAATCTGGACAGAAAGTTCATCAATATGAGAGTTAGCCTGAACTATCTAACTTATGAGATTGTCAATATAAGAATCAATCCTTTGAAAGACATAATTTTAGGCTATTTCATTATATGTATGCCAGTTGAGAACTTCTTTTGCCTGGGAAACTGGTTTCATTGCTCCATTAAGAGAAACCTCTATGGTGTGGAGAATGGCTTATAAATGACCTTTGTTTCAGGATTGGTTCTCTTTTCTATAGAGGAAATTCTGAGTCATAGGTTTATGATGAAGATGAAAACATCATACAGGGGATGGCCTATAGTAAAACTTATGAAGTAATAACTGGCTCTGGGTTTGGAAGAAGGTTTTTGTGACCCAATTCCCTTAAGAATTCATGTATGGATCTAGACTTTGGTCTTGGATTGTTGATACCTACCCAAGAATGTAACAACCAGAATTTCTGAAATTTTTCTAAGTTTACTGGCTATAGCGAATATACCTGTTCGCTATAGCGAGAATCCAGCTAGCTATAGTGAATGTACCAATTCACTATAGCGAGAATGCTTCTAGCTATAGTGAATTTGGGCGTCCCATACAAAAACCAGAGAGTTCCTCGCAATAGCGTGCCGTAGTGAGAACAAAGGCCTGGGACTAATACATACTCACCATAGCAAGGGTTATTTTCCACTATAGCCAGGGTGGGTCTGGAAAAGTGTGAAAAAGTACATTTTTGCTTCTTAAAGACCCCAGAAGCTTCTCTTCCTCTCTAACCAACTTAAGCTTCAACCAAAATAGAGAAAAAGGGCTTGAGAGAGTGAGGGACAAAAGAAATTCAAGGAGGGAGAAGGAAGGAAACCAAGGAAGAAAGGTAAGAATCTTTAAAGATTTTCATGCTTCTTCTTCTTGAGACTTTATCCTTCTCTTTCTAAGCTCCCTTTTTCATGAGTTACTGAGTAGTATGGCTCTATTCTAACTTAGAATAAGTATGAAACCCTTGAATTAGAATATGAGAAATTGAGAAATGCCAAAGAATTAGAAGAAGAGGTAATGAAATTTTAGAGAGAGAAACTAGGGATTCTTAAATACTTTGTAGAGCTTGCCTTGATGTAAGAATCCCCTAGCCTTGTGAGTGTTTATTTGAGTTATAAGAGAATAATTGCATGTTATTTGTTGTGTCTAAGCCCAAGAGATCAACCTCCATCTAGTTATGATTGTGAGACCAAGAAGGGAGAAGATAAGTTGAAAGGGAAGGCTTGTGTTAACTTGTAAGGTAGCCTTTCACTCTTTCTTGTTGCATTCTTAGATGTATGATGGTCATTGTATGCTTGTGTGTGTGCTTGTATTGTGAGACATACCATTTGATATTGCTTTGATGCATTAGTACCAATATACTTATGGTTTGGGTTGTAGAAATTGCTCTTAAAGGGTGAGGTGGTGCCAAAAGTCCCTTGTGATGGGTGAGGTAGAGCCAAAAGTCTCTAGAAATGGGTGAGACAAGGCCAAAAGTCTCATGGATAAGTGAGGCCAAGTCAAAAGTCCCTAGACTAAGGGGGAGGCCAATCCAAAAGTCCTTAAAATAAGGTGAAGCTAGACCAAAAGACCTTAAAATAAGGTGAAGCTAGACCAAAAGACCCTAGAGCTTATTCTTGGCATTGATATGGTTTTTATGGCATGTAAATCATGTGTTGTATGATTTTGAATGGTTGGATACTTACTTACATGCTTTGACATATTTATATTCCTTGATTGCTTCCTTGAATGAATGCATGAGCTATTGAGATTCTATGAATCTCACCCCCCCTTCCCTCTCCCATCTCATATGGTCTAAGTGGAGCTCAAGAGCCAAAAAGTAGAGGCTATGAGGCATAGATGGCCATTTTTTGACACTTTTGCACAATTATGCATAGTTTAATGTATAGGAAAGCCAAAGTGCTTATGTATACATAGTGCTTATGTATACATATTTTTTTTAGATGTAAATGTTTAAACAAGTGTAAAAGTATGTATAAATGATGTGTGAACTATGTATAGAACCTAAGTAATGAAAATATGAGGTTTGGACTACTTGAAAAATTCACATATGTTGTGTTTATACTTTAAAACTTGCCCAAGAGGTACTAGAACATGTAAGTGACCATTTACCCCCATTTTAAACCATATATGGAGTCAAATTTGCCAAATTCGTGAGCTATGTCAAGATATGACCAAATAAGCTCTTTTTGATATGAAATTTGGCATACATCTAGAGCTTATTAATAGATTTTTGGGAAGCTAAAGTATAGAATATTTGGAGGTCTAAGAAATATTTGGTAAATTTTTGAAGTTGGATAATTTTCTAGTTTTGGTTAGTGCATTATTACCACTGGTTCGAAATGAAATTGTGTCATTCATGGACCAAACATTGTTCGATTGCTATGAAATTTTATAAAGATAAATTAGACTTCTACAGTGACCTATACCAGCTAGAAACACCTCAATCGAAGTTCTGTAGAGGGAGAAATAATTTTCTAAAGTTCTATGTCAGCATCAAGGATGCCAGCCGACCTTTGTTATTGTTCCATCATTTTTTGAGGTCCACAAGCTACTAAAATGATCTAGACTTATTTTTTATTCTAGTTAACATCTGTAGCTTTTCCAAATTGATATATTTTTCCCAGATTGGATTTTTGTGGAATTAGTTATGAATTTTTGAAGTTCATGACAGCAAACTGTATTGTACTAGGGACAGCCGAACTTTTGTGCATTTTTTGATGTCAAACATGATCCAAATGCTGGGATTGTGGTTTTAAATTATTTTTATTATAAATTTAACATCTAGAGCTTTCTAGAAATCTATTTTTGCTTGATTCTCATTTTTCTGGAATTAGTTATAATTTTCTAAAGTTAGAGATAAAAATCTGACTTTTGGGCCTGTTTTGAGAAATTGCATTTTCTGATTTTTGGCTTCATATCCATGGTTCATGGGTTGTTTTATGCTATGTATGAGTTGTATAAATAGAGTTTAAGTAGAAAATGTGATTGATGGGTTCACGGGACCTACGAGGCGAAATGTGAGTGTTTAAACCCCAACACAATGCATGAAAATATCATGATTTTACTCTTTTCCTTTGAAAATTCATGGGATCAAGCCTAAGTAGGGACTAGTTAAGGTTAACATATTATGGTGTTACAAAGAAGGTCTTGGACTAGGCTTTGGCTTGTCATCATCATCATCATTGCTGTTATGACCATGGCATTTCCTTGAATGAAAGCAAAACCCTTGACCCCAACTCAACTTTTCTTTTATTTCCATGTTACCATGGCTATAAAGTCTCACAGTCTATACTTATTATCTTCTGAGCCTTCTTAGCTATCCATTAGCAACTATAGTTAAGATCATACATAAAGGGATCATAGTCCCAAATAAAATGACCATTAATTTTGCTAAGATAGGTATAATATCCATCAGGATAAAAATGTTTTATTAAAATGACACCTTTCTTTTGGTGTTGTTCCATAATGAGAGTGATCGTCAAGTATTGATTGATTAATTGCAGGTCTCCTTGAAATAATTAGGGAGGAGGTCCCTTCTTCTACTATAGGTCTTTTGAAAACGGATTTAATAATCCCATATCCCAGCCTTTCAATGATAGGTGGAGTAATAGTATGGAAAACCTTATAGCCGTCATGAAACTCCTTTTCATAATTAGTAATCCATTCTAGAGGCATCAACTGTAGAAATTCTTCTTTGGGAATTTGTCTTGATATTTAGATGATGGTTGTATGATTAGGTCTATTAAAAACCATTATAGAACATTATCAGTTGTATTTGGAAATTAGAAATCTATAGTATGATTTTGAAGATGGTAGATCATTTGATGATGGAGGGTGGCCAGAATGGTGTCTTCAATTTGTTTAGCTCCTCTGATCTAGATTTGCACTTTAAGTTTGGTTGAAAGAGTTAGGTCTAAAAGTTTTACATTGATTTGGGCACAATAGTAAGAATGGTACTTCCTCCATTGAGAATGACAAGAGCTACATCAATCAATGCTTTTTGGAAAGAAGTATAAATAGTATCAAAGGGGGAGACTCGGGCTATTTGTCGGCATCTGTTTTCATTCATGAAGGGTGAAGACTAATTTGATGGCTCTAAGGTGGAGGTAAGTGTATCTTTGTCGGATCCAATGAGAGATAAGAATTATGGGAATTTCCAAAGTAAAATATTGTTCAGCTTAGGTTGATCTTAACCTACACTGATCCATTTTTGTTCCTTGGACAATTTCTTTAATAGGAACTCTCTTTGAAGAAATAAGCATTTTGATAGGGTGGGTGAAAGTGCGATTTTGGTAATAAAATTCATAGGAATTAAAGATAGGAGCAATGGTTTCATTAAGGCGAGTTTTATCAGGGATATAGGTGATTTCTACTAAGTTATCTATTCTATTAGAAGCATGAGATATACAAAAGGAGAGAATGGATCTAGGTAATGAAAGAGAAGAAGATAGTCTGATAGGTTCAAAAGATTCTTCTATCTTCTTACTCTCTTTCTATAAAAAAAAATTCTTCTAATTAGCTTAGGAAAGAGGCCTTAATACCATACGCGGTGCTGGATTTTAAATTTCAAAAAGATTGAGGCTTTGCAATCTTATCTAACTTAGCTATTTCCTGTTAAGACAAAGGATAATAATAGTAACAGAGAGTTCTATGCGAATGATTAGATTCATAAAACATGAATATGAGGATAACATTGTATTTTAGTACTCTAATTTCGATTAGAAGAACCCTTATCCGAGTATGTCTAGACTATTAGCTTCTCTTTCTCTGAACTTTCGATGTCCCTTTGCCTCTTGAGATTAAGAATTCTTTTCAAAGGTAGTTAAATCAATTTTAAATTTTAAATATGACATTATGATTTATTTTTAATATAATAATAAGACAGTTAAGTAAATTTATTTTTTACAAAAAACATATAATATATAAAGTCAACTTTATTAACAACAATAATATTGAAAAAGAGTTGGATATAATTGTTGAAACAAAGCAAATGTCAAGTATAATCAAATCTTAAGGAATGTTAGAGTAATGCACTCTTTATTTTTGGCCAGTGGTACAAATAATTGCTTAATATTAAAAAATGCCCAACTAACTAGGTCGTAACAAGACTTGCTCATTTACCTGAGAATGGAAACAATTTGGAGGTTGTTTTTGGGAAATAGATAAATTTAGTGTTATAAAAAGAAATAAGATAGAGAGAACTTTTTAAAAAAAATATTTGTAGAGATTTATTTTCTTTTACTTTATACTCTATCAATATATATATATCTAAACTTTTTTATTAAAAAAATATATATTTAAACTTTTTTTCTTTGTATTTAAATTAAATTATTCTCTTTTCATTTAAAAGATAACTAATCTTTTTATTATAAAAATATAGACTGACATTCTTTGAAACAAAAAAACAGTCAAAATACTATTAAGAATAAAATTGATTTCTTTTATTCATAATATAACTGATTAGAAAACATATTTCTTTAACTTTGACTTTATTATTATATATTTTGTATTAAAAATCATAAACTTCATTTATTTTAAAATTTTATTATAATCAATTAATTATTATTTCATGCACATGTTATCAATTCAATTAAGTATTTTATTATTATTTTTAATTAGTTAATTATTTTGAAAAAGGAATATTCTCTTTGCTTTCAATATTATCTTATAATTTTAAAATTTTCTAAATTTAAAAATAATTATTTTATACTGATCAAATATATATTATATATTATATAAGAATATTTTATCTTATATACATATTTGTAATAAATATACATGTTATATCTATACCCAATTTTAAAAAAACGTCAAACGTAGACTTGTACCTGAGGAAGCAATCGCCGTAGAAGCCACGGGGGCCGTTCGCGCCGACGGAGCAGCTGCGTGTTTTAATGGTGGCCATGGAAAAGCAAGCGAGACAGTCAGCAATGGAGAGGTAGTTTCTGCGCTGAAAAAGATTGTAAACGGGGTTGTTATCCTTCGCTACCTTCGCTGTGGCGAAGTGTTTACTTTAGTTGCTAATCTGCGCCCTGAGGTCTCGAAACGTTTCGTTTAGGTTGTCATTGCAGATTAACAAGTTACTGGCGTCGTTTTGCGCCATGACCAGATTATGAAGGTTAAGAAGAAGAAGAGGGGTTTTAGTTGCAGTTGCAGCAGCACGGTGTTTTTTTCACCTGCAGAAGGGAGAGAAAGAGAGAATGAAGAATTAATGATGAAGGGGGAAGTCTATATTTGGGGAGTATAGAAAAGCAGGGTGTTTGAAAAAGACTGCAAATTACGGGGACAGAGGCGTAATTTCTATTAATTAAAGGATGAAGACAATTATGGTGGACTTGACCAAGAGAGGGTGGAGTCTCTGTATAGCTGAATAAGAAAATAATAGTTTGCAGGGGAAAAACACTGATTATGCTAAATATCTCAGTTCTTTAAATTTACACTCCCACCTCTTCTAATTTTAATTTATAGTTGCGCTTTCTCTAAACTCTTCAAAATTTGCACTCACACACTCTAACTTCAAAAATATAACAATCTCTTTTATTCTGAGCTTTAATAGGACTCTGGGTCTTTTAGTGATTTTTACTTCATTGAATTAGGTTATTATATATAAGCGTGTATGAGAAAAGTTGCATAGAGTATTTAGAATCAATAGAGAGGAGATTTCTAGTTAACTAAAAATTTAAAGGGGCATTACTGTTAATTTTATAAGTTTTTGGAGGAGATTAACTGATATTAATTTATTTAATTCAAGCAAATCCCTCTGTGCTACTTATCTATCGGATTAATTATACATTTCATATCAAAGACAAACCAATCACAACAAAAATAAATCATTTTGGAACAGAAATAAGATTTTTTTTTTTTAATGGCATAGGCATGTGTCTTGCTCAATATATATCATGTCCTAAGGCAACAAGCTTAGTCATAGAAAAAGAAAAAGAAAATGGTATTGGAAGGAATAGCAAAAGGGAGTTTAATTATTCTTTTTATTTATTATACCTTGAAGAGGGAAGGAAAAGAAAAATGGCTGCCAAAAATAAAAATGCAATTACAGTAACTTTCATGATTAGAGAGTTACAAATAATTTTTACAGAGATTATTTTAATTGCAAAAAATGTTTTGTCAACTAAATTAAAAATTTTATTTTTGAAAGACCAAATTAAGGGAAGAGAAATATTTTAAGAAATAAAGTAAGAAACTTCATTCATTGAAGAATCAAATTGATAAAAGAGTAATTTTTGAAAAAATAAACCATTAATTTACTTTAAAATTAATTATCTACTAAAGTTGATAGTGCATATATTTTACTTTTGGTCAATGTCATGTTCCAAATAATTGATCAATTATTTTTTAAAAATGCATAATAAATCACAATTGGGAATTAAATCACCTAGTTAAATTTTGATGAACTACAATCAGCCTCCTCATAGCAGCTTATGGATCTATAAAATTATTCTAGAGAAATTGGCACTTTCTTATCCTGATTTTTAACTCTAATTACAACAATTAATATATTTTTCCCTTGTAAACAATTAATTTTGAAATTAACCACCACATTTAAATAATTCATTGCAACTTTTTTCACTACCTTTCTTTTTAACTAAACAATGATGTCATGTTTGATGAAAGAAGGTAAAAAAAAAAAAAAGAAGGAATCCATTGAATAATTCTATTTGGTACATATTTTTTTTAAATTGGAAAAATAATATATTTTCATTTTATAAACATGCAAATCAAGTACCATTATTATACTTAATTTATGCAAAGTTCATTATGCCATTATTATCATTATTTTTTTATTCTAATACTATTTTTAAGTAGAAATAAAAGGATCATTTCTTTATTATTCTTTTCAATTTTTATATTATTTTTATCTAATTAAACATACAAATAGAATGACATTTCTAATATTCCTTTTCATACCAAATATAATTATTCTATTTTATTTACACTATTATTTTCTTTTCTTTTTCATACATAATAATTCTGTGTTCCAAATGAGACATTTGTCTAACAAGTTTAGATCTTTTAAAATTCTTTATTGTAAATTCTTTTAATAAAATTACAAGAGAGACAAAGAAAAAAGAAAAAGTAGGCATGAGCCCTGTACACGATTTTCTCACTCTTTTTTTTTTCTTGTAACTTTACAAAAAAAAACTTATAATATAAAAAAAAACTTTAAAAGATTATTTTCTATAACGGATAACAAAACCAAGTTAAAGAAAAAAAGAGGTATTTTAATAATTTTACAAAATAATATTATATATATTTACCCGTCAATTAAGGCCATTGAGAGAAATGACAATGTATTAGTTAAGGATGGTGGTTACTGAATACAAGTAATTATTGTTTAAAAAAAATTCATAAGTGAAGCACTAGGTGGTCTTCGGATGCAAGAATGGCCATGTTATTTCAAAGTATGATTGTAGTGCCAAAGAACATAATAGCAAAGCCAATGTGCGGAAGACTTGCCATTGACTTGAGAAATGAATATAATATATAAACTTAATTTGAAGGATGTTCGTTAGAAAAAACAAAAAATTAAAAGAGGAGAGAGAAAAAAATTAAAAATAATGTCTTTTTCCTTTAAAAAATTTTATATGTATTATATATGTATATTTTATTCTTTTTTAAATTTTAAATTTTCCCTCCTAAAATTTATTTTCCCCCTTTTAATTTATTAATTACTTAAACACATAATTTTAACAATATAGCTGCTTCTTATATTGATCATAAAAGTAAATTTTATAAAACAAATAAAATATAATAAAATTTCAATAACAAGCTTATTATCTGCACTCGTCAATAATGACTAATAATATACTCTCTACGCAAAGTCTTATTCTTTCACAATTTTTTTTAACCATGCTCTCTACTTATTTTAAAAATGGGGTTACATAATAAAATGAAAAATAATTTTTTTGGCAAATAATTTAACTATTTATATTGAGAAAGAAATTGCAAAAAATTTCACCATAGAAAAGATTATAGATCAATAATATTCAAATAAAAAAAATATAATTTTAATAACTAATACATATTGCATTACTTCTAGTATATACATTTATTGTATTAAGACAATTATATATATTTATTTTCATGCTGTTATATTTCTATGATTTTTTTTATTATGTGCTTCTGTTTTTTTATTTTAGTAAATTTTATTATCATATTAATTTAATGGGTACTTAAAATTGCATTTTAGTAACTACTTGTGCTCTTATTAAGTGTAAATTTTTGCACTCTATCAATTTGTTTGGTTCCATCCCTACTTGTGCGATAACTTCGATGGGTAGGTTGTGCTTTAAAGTTGATGATCCACTGGAGAAAATGAGAAAAGAAGAGTATATATGTGACTCACTTTCTCTTCTCTCTCTTTTTTTTTTTTTTTAAATTAATCATCTCAATTTATTTTAAAAAATGATAGGGTATGCTCTTGCTGTGCTTAATTAGTCTCACACTAATAAAGCATTATATCACATATTTAAAGGGATTTTCAATATATTAAAGATAAATTGTATTAATAATTTCTATTTATTTGTGAGAATAATTCATGAATGTCACGGTACTTAAGAAAATTTCTTACTAATTAATGTTTATCACATGATTTTGGTTACACCACCACATTAAAGCTATAATAATAATAATAATAATAATAATAATAATTATTATTATTATTATTATTATTATTATTATTATTATTGATTTTCACTCATTTACAAATGAAATCTATGACTGATGAAGAGATAGGTAAATCTACATTTTTGAAAAAGTTACTATTATATACGTAATATAACCTATTTTAACCTAACTATTTGTAGATTAAAAATTTGTATTCAAGTAAATTCATATGCTTTGTTCTTTTATTAACGAAACAAGATAAATGTAAAGAAACTCTGCCCTGCGTCATTTACAAAATTGCTATTACACTAAGAAAATTATTAATATCATATTTAAATCAAAATTGATAATTTTTCTCAAAAACTCCATGTGGCGTCACTTACCACTCCATGATATACTTATGGTAGAATCTAGCCACCTAATCCCAAATATCCGGTAAGGCCTTAAGTTTCCAATTATTGACTCGAAATCCATAAGTCATTCGAAGGCTGAAGATCGAACACACATATCCAATTCATCAGAATCTCACATCGTAGCAGCCTACGATGGACGTAGAAAGACAGTGAAGGTTTTGTTTTCTTCCCGTTTGTTTACAAAACAAGCGCGGGCATGACTACGGCACCAATGTGATTAGTGGTGGTCCAATGACCATCCCTAACCATGTAAGCTTGTTACCGCTAGGTGTCTAATGTCTGAATTTAATGTCTATTGTATTTTCTCTGTTGGTCATTGATGGAAATTTCTAAGTAAGATGCTTGCGCTGCGGCTATGTCCAAATTATATTACGCCTAAACTAGAAATGTCTTCCTCTAATAGTCTTCCAAGTCCACCCTCTCTGCAAAAAGAGTTTTTCTAAACGTGTTGGGCACTCCCAAGTCACATAATTAATAGGTTGAAAATATTAAACAGGTGAAATTCTCAGGTTCATCTAATGTGCCATCTCATTTGTACTCTAACTACTAAAATAAGTACAAATCACGTAAACTAGACCCACATAGAATGTCATTTAGTAAATTGGCAAAACACTTCTAATTAAATCATTCCATTTATTGCTTTATTGTTGGGTTCCCCTTCACATAAATACAGATCCTTTAATTCTTATTTTCATAAATTATTTTCTTTTTATAAAAAAATAATTAAAGATAAAATGAAAATTTAAATCTAAGAATAATTTTGTAAAGTAATGATAAAATTAATTATGCTTTCATAGTTCAGCGAGGAGCAATTCTTAAGACTTCTAAGGTAATTTTTATTTAGTCAACAACAATATTGGGTGACAAAAAAAATATATTTGACATATAATGAATTTTGCTTTGTCCTACTTAATTTGTTGATAAACTTCACTGCTCATTTGGAAATTGTGGCTTGTCAATTCTTTTCTTTTTAGTATAACAAAATTTTTATTTTATCTTTAATTATTTTTTATAAAAAGAAAATAATTAATGAGAATAAGAAATAAAGTATTTGCATTTATGTGAAGTGAGACCCAACAGTAAAGCAATATATGGAGTGATTTAATTAGGAGTGGTTTTGCAGTTTGTTAGGTGGCATTCTTCGTGGGTCCATTTTATGTGATTTGTCCTTATTTTACTAGTTATACGATAAATAAGGTGACACACTAGATATACTTAGGAATTTTTCTATTGAACAGACTGTAACAGATGCAACTTAACACAATATAGTACTAGCAAGAACCTTATTTTATGCGTGTCAACTGTTGCTTAACCAAAGAAGCAAGCCTTGGTTAAGCAAGGCCATGGGCCACAAAATTTAAAAGCGTGTCTATCGTAAAACTTTCATAAATTGTGTTGTCATCCTTTTCTTAAATTTCTATTGCATCCTTAAAGAAATTGAAAATGACAAAATGTGGAGAAACAACTCAATCCCACTACTTTGCCTTATATTAAGCCACCTGAACACCTTCGCTTCCCTTGTATATCAGTTCCTTCTTTCTTATTTTCTTAGAAAATTCTCGTTCCTCCTATTGCTTAGTGCTTATCAATTTGCTTATTAACCAAATTTGTTTTATCAATCTCTATTTACCATGGCCAAATTTGTTTATAACTCACAATTTCTTCAAGGGATTCTCCTACTTAATGGGATAAACTTTTGGGATGGACTCTCTATGTGGACCTATGCTTGTAACAGAATAATTCAACCAAATCTCAATAGAAAATAAATGTTCTTGTAATTTATTAAAAATAAAATTGTAAACCCAGTTCATGATTAGAAATCTAGCTTATGAAAGGGAAAAAATATGTATATTGCTAAATGAATATTTCTTGTCCTCAAAAGAAAAGTAAATATTCATATAAACAAACCAATACTAATTATATATTCTCATACATGAACCATCTGGGTAGCAATATAGTTATTTGTTTAGAACATTCAATTACTTTTGTACTACCTAATATAGTATTGCCATTAACATCACCCATCATCAAATAAAAAAAAACATTTTTTTATCTTTAAGTATGGGATGTGTTGTAGCACTTTTGATGAGACATATGCCTTTATTATTAATCTTTTGTGCAGTCAAAGAATGGGGAATATCCATATTCTTCATTAAAAGAAACAAAATACATTATAATAAATATTGCACTCATACATAAAATATATGAAAACTACATTCAAGAAAACACACCAAAAACAAACAACATAAAAATATAACTTCAAATATTCTTATAATTTCCATTCCCAATTCTTTCATCGTGATTCTCAAAGAGGTTTACTAATTATTACCATAATAACTACACTACTAAAAAAATGAAAAGTTAATTATGGTGTTTTAGTTGTAGTTCTAAAAATTGTGACTAAGACAATGCTTACATGTGGTTATCTAAACTATAGTTAGGTTTTTAGTTCTAATTGCATATTTCAAAGACTAAGGCCCAAAGGCCTAACTATAGTTTTGGAAAACTACAGTTAAGCCTTAATTAAAAGACCCACATTTGAACCTAAAACCTAGATCTCTACGCAACCTGCACTTTCTCTTTTTTGAACCTCAACCTTCACACTCCTTTCTCTGCAATGATGATGGAAGCCCAAATTAGAACCCTAGTAGCAGAACTCAGCCACATGCAAGAATGATGAGAATGATTCATTCTCTAATTTTTAAGCTAGTGATGAGAACGATGGGAACAAACAATGAGAGTTATAAGCCAATAATGGTGAGTCTTTCCCCTTCTCTAGCTCAACTAAGGTTTGAGTTGTTAAAGTTGTTTTTGAAATTTTATGTGATTCATGAAACTTTGTGTTTATTAGAATTTGATGTAGTTTGTAGATTCAATTGATTATATGGATTCAAATTCAAATTGCTTCATTCTTTGTTGTCTTTAAAATTCAAATTGGATGACTATTTGCAAGAGAAGCAAAAGAAGCAATTGTAGGTGAAGTTGATATATACGTTAATTGTAGTAGATGCTAAATTTATAACTTATTTATAGTAAAATGGTTGTAGGATGAAAAGTGAACAAGATGAATGAATTGTTTATTATTTAATAATGTCTTGTTTATGCTATAACAATTGTGTTTTTGTTGGCATTTGATTTAATATTCTAATTTTATTGTAAATGAAGTAGACAAAGATGGAAATGTTGTTTAATTGTGCTCACTTGATGCCCTTAAGGTACTTAGGTTTTAAGTTCAATTTGTAGTTTCTTACCAAGTAAAGACATCATAAATTTGTACTTCTCAAAATTTTTAGGCAATGCATAATTTTTTTAAGGAAAACTTTAAGTTTCTTGTCATTGACACAATTAAAGGACCTAATGCTTCGTCAAAATGCATCCATGTGAGACTAAATTCAGATTGTCCTGACAACAACGCTAGAAACTTCAAGAAACATAAAGAAAGGGTTGATAAGCCTTTTGATAGTAGAGATTTGGAAAATTGGCCAGAAAATGTTGGCAAATTCCTTAGGTTAAGTTGTCCATCCATTTTTCTATGAATTAACCAATGCTTCCTCTCTTCCATTTGATCATTATCTTTATACCTATTTATATTGTATTAAGGATTTAAATTCTTCACCCTTGAATGGATTTACAAGATTTATATACCATTTTCTCATGAAATGATAATGGTTTTATTGAATGTTGATTATTAGGAAATTATATGATATACAATGAATTTATTTTTTTCAAAAAAAAAAAAAAGAAGGAAGAGGATGATAAGCAGTGAATTTGATCATTTGATTAGAAAGAAGACTATATGTTATAGAAGAACACAGAGATAGAGATATATGAATATTAGTAAACTTAAGCAAGATATCTAGATGAGATGCGTACATTTCTCTCTTATTTAATGTATTTAGGTTACACAGTAATGTGGTTTGTAGAATTGATATTGGAAAGTATATAGAGGCCTAAAAGGAGGCTAATAGAAGCAAAGAAATTTTAGTTATAATTATTTAAGCAAAAAAATTATGGGTTAGCCTATTTAACAATAACTTATTGAGCATGCCTGCTCATTTTTAATTTTTTTTTACACTAAAACTTGTTAATTTAGTTACAAAAATGGTCCTTGAGCACATGGGGGTGGTGAGGTTTTGATCTAATACAATTTGATAAAGTAGAAAGTGCATTCATTTATTCAATATAAGGTTTAGAGTATAGAAAGTTGAATATAATTGACAGGATCTTTTTGGTGTGCAACTACATAGTATTATGCAGAAGAGAATAACCACTTATAGAGGGTAGAGTTATCAAGAAGTATGGGACATTAAAGAGAGTATTTGTTGTATTCATTTATGATATTATGAAAATGATGGTCATTCATGATTGCATTTGAACTTTGGTCATAATCTTATGATATTATGAAAATAAAGATGCAAGGTTGTCTGCCATTTACCTTATTTAGCCTATCCTTAACTTTACTTACAACTCAGAAAGTTTTCTTAGTGGGATGTTCTTTGGGTGGATAGGTGTATGTCATCTTCCTTGTTTTGCTTTAGGATTGGAATGTTTTAAGGGATGGTAGTAAAAGTAGGTCATGTCTAATCAGTTATGCCTAGTTTGCTCTTTACATGTTAATAAAGAAATGCAAGCTGCATTGAGGGTTTGATTTTATAGGAACTCTTGTCTTATCATGTGTGAATTTCCTTTTTTTTCTTGACTTAATCTATTTGTAAGGTTTTTATGTCATGTTCATTTTTGTCCTTAGGGTTGCTATATAAAGCACCAAGGGAGGCAATTTGTCTTTAAAGTGCTTATAGGTTTGTTTCCCTTTTTAACAAATGTTTCGTTATAAAGTGATTAAGAATGGGTGGAATGTACAAGGTGGTGTATTACTTGGGTGGCAAACACATTGTTGTTGCTAGGTTAGCTAGCTCGTGCTTACTATAGATGAAGTCTACACCTTATAAGCTTTTTTTCTATTATGAGGAGAATTGGGAGGTAGAGTGAAGATAAAGAATTTTTGTTGCATCTTCCTTGTCATTGTAAAAGAAAATGTAATGTGAAGGATTTCGACAAGTTTGTACAAGTGCAAATTTGCCAATAGTAGTTGCAATATGGTGTCACATGCTCTTTAGCGCCTATTAATGTCAAGCCCAAGGTTGGTAAAATTTTGCTATTGTGGTTGTAGTTGTAGAGTGTTTGAGTTGCTTTATCCCTTTCTTGGAGGAAGCAAACTTTTGTGTGGTAGCACCATCATCTGGAAAGGATGAATGTCATCGAGGATACTTCGCATCTATCCTCTATAGTGTTTTTTATGATGGTGTCACTCCAAGGTACACAAAGACAGAAATTACTTTTTTTTTATTGATATCTTAATATTTACAAATGGCTAAGCAATAAAATTTATCAAAGCTCACTATTCTGCATAAGGAAGTTCACGCCTCAATTGGATAAATGTCACATACTTTGCCAACAAAAGGTGAACATTGAATAAATGTCAGTGTACTCAATCACCACCACATTGTGCACGATAACCCATTATCTAGGTTGATGATAGTAATGCACCTACGAGGATAAATTAGAAACCACCCAATAATGTTAACACCAGTTATTAGGGCTTTATTCCTTCCAAGCAAATCATAACACTGGGTAATCTTCTTACTCTTAAAACCTTATTAGAAGGATTGAAAGCCCAGACAACTAATGGCATTGATCTAACTCACTCTTAGCATTCCTTTCAAAACCTTTTGTTACACTACAGAAAGTGAAACTATTAGTGGTGACAAAAAAGGTTGTCACTAAAATTACCTTATTAGTGGCAACTTTTACACATTGTCACAATATGTCATCACTAAAATTTTCTCCATTTTATAATTTTTAGTCATCAAGTATGAAAAGTCACAACAAATTACTTTTAATGGCAACATAAGTGTAACGAACATAATTTTCATAAAATGACAAAATGAGCCATATAAAAGCAAGTCCTTTGAAATGAGCTAGATAATGTCCCAAAAAATTTGGGTAGGGTCCTAGACTCTCAAAAATGATAATTCCAGCCTCAAACTGAAAGAAAAATAGAGCTAAAATAATGAAACAAATTGTGATAAAAACTAACGAAACGTAATGACATTTTCATAAATAAGTGTAACTTTTGGAAAAACACATAGGAGGGCTTTTTAAATAGGAAATTTGAGTTGCCTAAGGTTTTTAGAGGCTCCAAAAACTATGGGAAGCCCTGCGACTGGTAAAGCCCCTTTGGTGTATGTTTTCCAATGACGGTGAACTTAAACTTTGATAGATTCGTTCGGTAAGGTTTTAGCTCCAAATTGAGTGATTCCAAAGGAATTTTATTAAATTGGGAACCTAAATTTTATAATGAAAAAGACAGTTCTAAAAAAGGAGCTAAAACAAAATTGCTATTACAAAAGAATGAAATTAGAATTTTTGAAAAAGTGTGTTTCTTGAAGCTTCTACACACTTCTCCCTTCTTCTCCCCCTCATATAGCATGACTTTCCTCTGCCCAAAATACATAAAATGACCTGCTCTCTTAAGTGCACAAGAAGGGGAAGAAAAGGAGAAGAAAAATCAAGAAAAATGTAAGAAAATTTATAGAATTTCATGCTCTTTCTTCCTCCAACCTTGCTCGCCTCCTTCTATGCTTTCTTTCTATGGTTTTCTTGAAGCGATTGGTTCTATTTTTGGTCTAGAACAAGGGGAGAATTTTCAAAAATTAAGAAGGGATTTCAAGCAAGGGAAGAAGCATCAAAAGGGAACTAGAAACCTAAGGTAATTCTCTATTCTTGTTGCTTCTCCTTGTTGCTCTTTGTTGGTGCTTGTTCAGCTTAAACTAGAATCATATGGGAGAGGGAAGTTTTGTCTAAAAACAAAGAAGGAACAAGGGTTTTAGACCATGGAGAAGAGGAATATAACAAGAAAACCCTATGGAAAACAAGATAGCAAAGAGTAGACTTCTTTAGGATTTTGTAAAATCTAATTTTGTGTGAGTAATTCCTTGGCTATTTGAATGTTTCCTTGAGCTTCCAAGACCCTTGGAAACCTCCCCAAGTGGCTCTCCCATCAAGGAAAAATCAAGAAGTCAAAGAACCCTATTTATGGTGCTTGTCTCAGCCTAGGCTAGTTTTATGGGCTAGGGAGTATTTTAATTTGTTCTAGCCTTGGTTTGAGACTCCCTATGATGCTAAAAGATGGGAGAAACCCCTGAGAAAAATTTGGGAGTCATAGATTGGAAGATGAAACAATGGTGTCCATAATAGTGCCTTATGAAGCAACTTAGTTTTCTAATTGTGCAAGTGAATGTGTAAGGGCTCTAAGGACTTTAAATGAGTCCAAGAAGTCTAAAAATAACAAGAGATGGGAGCCTAGAGCTTAAATTGTGGAGGTTGCTTCAATAAGCCATTTATGGAACCATTATGCCACCTATGGACCAAGTGTGTATTCAAGAGTGAGTTTAATGTCTTGGCTTGCTTCAAGTAAGTGATTGTGTGTTCCTTATGATGTCTAGGACAAGAGAAAATATATCCATCTAGGTGTACTTGTGGGACCAGAAAAAGGAAGGAAAAGGATCAAGAAAAGCTTGCATAAATCCAGGTTAGCTCTCCACCTCATTCTCCTTATATTCTTATGTGCATATGTATGTAATTGTGTGCTTGTGTGTGCTCTTGTGATTTGAGAATATGCCACTTGATGTCTTGAGATTGCATTAGTACCAATGTGTTGTTTTGAATGCCATTGACAGTGAGAATGACTCATAAGGGTGAGGTGATGCCAAAAGTCCCTTAATATGGGTGAGGAAGTGCCAAAAGTCTCATGGCATAGGTGAGACTAAGCCAAAAGTCTCTTGGATGAGTGAGGCCAAGTCAAAAGTCCCTAAGACAAGGGTAAGGCATATCCAAAAGTCCTAGAAATGGGTAAAGTAAAACCAAAAGTCCCCAGAGTTTCTTGAAGGCTTGATTGTGAAAGCGTGGCATGAATATTTTGTAAATGAGCATTTATGGTTCTAGTATCTTGTTTACTTGCACACTTGATGTATGTATGCCCTGAATGTGTGTGTGAGCTATTTAGATTCTAGGAATCTCACTGCCCTTCCCCCCTTTCCTCTTAACATGACTAGGTGGAGTTCAAGAAACAAAGAATGCAAGCCAAGAGAGTTGAAAAGCCAAGTCTTGTTAGTTACGTAGCTTGTTATGTAATTAAATGTCAAAGTTTCTTTGTACATATTAGTTTTGTGGTATAAGATCATGAACAATTGTAATATGATGTATGACTCTTGTATAAACCATATGTGGCATGAAATCAATGGAAATGAAAAATTTGGCTTCTTGATGACTTGATGTATTAATGTATTAATAAAAGTGAAATGACCAATTTAAGATACATGGGCTTTGGGACCACTTAGACAATTCATACAAGTCATATTTTTTTAAACTTGCCTAAGATGTGCCAAACATTAAAAGAGGCCATTTTGATAGATTTGGTATCTCATATGGAACAAAAATGGCCATTTTGGTGAGCTATATCACTTTTTTGTCCAAATGAGCTTTTCTTGATCTAAAATTTAACATGAATCTAAAACTTGTTGAGAGCTTTTTAAGGAGATAAAGTGGATATTATCTGAAAGTCTGTGGAATATTTGGCAAATTTTTGAAGTTGGAAAAATTTTATAGTTTGGCCACTGGTACTGTGCAATTGGCCTGAAAATGAATCTGTGTCAATCATGAGGAAAACGATGTGCAATTGCCACAAAATTTTATAGACATAAAATAAACCTTTCCAATGACTTGTGCCAATTTGAAGTACCTCATTTGAATGTCTGGAAAGAAAGATATGAATTTTTGAATTTGCTGTCTAGTACTAGGTGACTAGTCAAACCTATGTTACTATTTGATTATTTTTAAGGTCTAAACATTCTTGGATTAGTCTGGAGTTATTTTTTTCCTCTAGTTAACATCTGTAACTTTCCAGATTGGTATTATTTACATAGATTGGACTTTTGTGGAATTAATTGAACATTTTTTAAATTTATGATGGTAAACTATATCAGTATCAGAGGGCAGTTGGACCTTTGTGGCTATTTCGTTGTCAAATGTGGTCCAAAGGCTATGTTCATGTGCCGAATTTATTTTATGTAAAGTAACACTTAGAGCTTTCTAGAAAGCTATTGTTTGTGTGATTTCAATTTTTCTACATTTAGTTATGATTTTCAAAGTTGCCCTTGAAATCTGCTATGTGCTGTCTGTGAGCTTAAGTATAAATTTTAGGGTTTTTGACTTGAAATCCGTGGATTGTTTGGTAATTTGAGTTTTATTGTGATTTATTCCAATGATAAATGGCTAGAGAATGTTATGGAATAATCCACGGGGCCCATGTAATGCGAATTGAAGTTCTTAAATTTGCATATGTTTAATGGCAAGTGGAAGTGTGATTTTGAATTGCATAGCTTTTAAGACATGTTAGACTAGCCATATATGCTACATTTATCATTTAAAACTTACTTCAATTGTGACATAGTATGATATGGCTCAAAATGGACCATTGGGGACCAAACTTGACATTTTTTAGCCTAAAAATGTTCCTAAACCAAAGTCTGACCAAATGGACAAATTTTGAGATGAAATTTGGTAGGCATATAAAGTTCATTTAGACCTTTCCACAAAACTAAAGAACACAATTTTTGGAACTTTACAAAATTTATTATGAATTTCCAAAATTGGTTTAATTATGCAGTTTGATCCTTGGTACTGTTTATATTGTCCAGAATTGGTTTTTCATGTTTTTGAGGAAAAAATTAATTCATTTTCTCATGAAATTTTGACATGCATAAAGCTGACATCCTAAGCTTTTCATAGCTACCGAGTTGTGTAAATCGAAGTTGTGTAGCTCAAGTATGATTTTTCAAAGTTTAATGCATATTGTGTGCCAAAGTGTGAAATGGAGTATATGAAGTGAGATCTGAAATTTGAGCTTCTTTTTATGGTATTCTAAGCCTAACAAACTTGGTTGGTATGAATTTAGGAATTTCTATGATAAAATAATTATTTGAGCACAATTGGAGATATTGATACTTTAATAACAGTAAATTCAATTGCCAAAAGTGTTATTATGAATAATTGTTGTCACAAAAGGGAAATGAGATGAGATCTATATACATTTCTTAATGGTATGACACTATACTCTCAATAGCAAGATAATATAGAATCATATGTTGACATTTTCCTTGGTAGACCTTTAGAGCAATAATAGAATAGATATAATCCATATGCAGCCACGTACAATCTTGGATGGAGAGATCATTCAAATTTGGGATATGGAGATGGTTCCAATCAACAATAGCAACAACAACAACCATTTTTATATTCTTATTAACTTTGTTTTTGTATTTTCCTAATTTAATTATTTTTAAATTTATTTTATGTAAAATGAAAGAATACTCTAAATGTCAAATTGAGAGATTTTTTTAATGCTTTTTGTTATATTTTTTTGATTTTTTTTAATGTTTATTAAAAGAGGGCCTCATAGTATATGGGACTAGTGGGGTTATTAAAGACCCACATGCCTAAGTCCAAATAACATGAGCCAACACCTCCTAAATGGACTAATACATACAAACATAAATGAAAATTTTATGTTTTGAATAATTTTATTTTAGTGCTTTCTTGATTTAGTTATTTTTGAAAAATTTACAATGAAAGAAAAGGAAGCCTAAAATTGTCAGTCAATAAATTTTTAGGTGCTTTTTTGTTTTTTTTTGGGTACTTTTTATTTATTATTTGAAATTTAGAAAAGAAACCTAGACAAATATGGTGTTGACGCTTGTTAAAGGTTACTCAAGTTAATTGAATAAGGCGTAACATACTAGAAGCAAGTCACGTAAGTAAAAGAAGAATCACTTGCAAGTGAAGTGCTTCGAGTTTTTTGAGGCACCAAATCCTAATTTCTTCCTTTCTTCCCTACTCTTAAATACAAATTTTGGACTTCATTTTTTTGCTTTTGATTTACCTCTTTTAGCAAATTATTAATAAATAATGTCTACTTGACAAAGAAACAAATCAAATTAATTAGTAATTAGTTAATTAGTTAATTTTAGAATTCATTACTTAATTTTTAGTTTAAATATAATTAAATAATAATAATTAATGATTTCTCCCCCAATAGTATAAGTTTTGATTTAATATTTTGTTAAATTATATGTAATATTTTGTATTAAAAATATATTTCTTAGTATGATATTATAAATTTTTATTTATTTATTGTTAATAAATATAATTTTTTAAAAGAAATATTTTTATCAATTAAAATTAATATTTAAAAAGGTAATTTGAAATGTTAAACATTTCAATTGATTAATTTCATTTTTTTAAATAGTCCAACAACTTTAAATAAAATATTTTAAAATATGCAAAGTGAAAAGTTTTTTTTTCCCTTCCTTATCTAAACTGCCATATAATCTTGGATGCGATATTGGCGCATAATCTTCCTCCATTTTGTTTTAGTCAACCCTTGAAGCGAGGAAGCCAGATCTATTCATTGGTCATTATACCACCATCTAGTCGACCTTACACATGTTATAAAAATCATAAAATCAATTTTTTTGGTTTTCCTTCCTTTATCATGCTTTTTTATTTTTCTATAGACTGCTTAATACAAGTATGAACAAACAAGCCAAGTATATTGTAACACCTTCATTCTAGCTCATCTCATGCCTTTGAATAGCATAATTATCATGAAACATACACATAATTCTCATAGAGGAGGAATGAAGATTTGGACTTTTATTTGTAAGTCATCCTATCCAAAAACCCATTCGGTGTCATGTGGACCGTGTGAGCTCATTCTATGCATTCTCATATTTAATTGCACAATTACAACTCATTTCAATCACAAAAACTAGCTCACAACTCATGGAAACCGAAGGGATGCATGGGACATGCATATTTTTCCTCGGCCAGACTGTCTACTTCATGGGAAAAATATATACAAGTCATAAAATCCCACACATAATGCGTTTGACACACGAAATCAACTGCAGGTCGGAGGGGTTCCTGATACTGTCATAGTTTACTGATATGAACTTCAAAAATGTCTAACTAATTACATAAAAATACAATGCTTGCAAATGATACCACTATGGAAATATGTGGATGTTAACTAGAGAGAAAAAATATCTCTAGATCAGTTCATGAAGCCAAACTCCCGGAAATCAATGGAATAGTACCTCAGGTCTGGCAAGATGTCTGATACTGGGCAAAACCTTCGAAAATGTATATCTTCCTCTCTAGACCTCCAAATGAGGTGCTTCCAGTTTCTACAAGTCACTGTGACTGTCTAGTTTCTACCTATAAAATTTTGTAGCCATTAGACTACGTTTGCCCCTCGGATGACATAATTCCATAACTGACCAAATGAACAGTGTTTCTAAAAATCCGAAATTCTGATACCAACTTTGAAAAATCATAGAAAATTCTACAGACCTCCAAATGACTTGATCTTTAGCTTTCCAAAAATCTCTTAATGAGATCTAAGTGCATGCCAGGTTTTAGGGCAAGACTAACTCATTTGGCCAAAAAATGGTATAGGATTCCATTATGGTCAATTTTGGCTCCATATTGGGTACCAAAATTGCCAAATGGATTTCTCTTGGTCTTGGCACCTTTTGGGCAAGTCTAAAAGTACATTTAAGACTTGTGTGAGCTGCCCAAATGGTCCCAAACCTCATGCATCTCATTTTGGCCATTCAACCCACATTTATGCACATTTGCATCAAACTTCCAATTTGCATAACTTGGCATTACATACCCAAATTCATTTCTAAAGTTCATGCATCATATCCATACATGTATACATCACATAATATCATATTTATATGTGTCTCAAGGGTCATGTGCCATTTACAATAATCATATATATTATTGAACATCATTATGGTTCAAAAAGAATACAAACTAGGCCTAGGCTTGTCAATCTCCTTCTTTCATGGTTGTTGGCTCCCTTCACCATAGCTACTTGGCCCACCTGGCATATTAGAGCATTGGAGAGGAGGGGATGAGATTTAAAGAATCCCAATAGCTCATCTCCCATTCAATCACACATAATATATGCAAAGCAAGCTTTACAAATGCATGTATAGAGAAAATAAAAGCCATGAACATTTTAAAAGTAAACTTGGCATGTGAACAACTCATACAAATCATTCAAGAGCTCACCAAGTGTTTGGATTGGCCTCACACTTCTCCTCATGGATTTTGGACTTGCCTCACCCATTCTTGAGCACTTTGGACTCAACCATACTCTTGGGAGCCTACTTTGCTTTTGGGAGACTCTTTGCTTTGTCTCAACCAAGCTCGCGGGTTCTTGGCTCATCCTCACCAAAGGGAAGAGTTCTTGGCCTCTCCACACTCAAGTAAACTCATACAAACATCATGCACTCATTAGAAAACATAACATGGCATCAAAGATCATAGCATATAAAGGAATGCTAGCATACTTTTCATAACTTGAAATTATACATACACACATTCTAAAACAAGCTAAACACACATCCATGCATGAGAGAAGATGGAGAGAGCTACCTTGCTTGCATTTACACACTTTTTCCTTAAGTCTTGACTCCTCTCCCTTGACCTCACACACCCAAGGAGGTGGAGACTGAGCGGCTCGTCGTGCAACCCTCAAAATAATACTAGGTTGATAAAATATGTAGCGAATGGCACAACCTAGGTCATCTCCCTTGGAATTGGCGTTCAATGTCTAATTGAGTTTTCTAAATGTTAAAAGACTCAAAAAATTCCTAAACTAAAGGGGGTTTTGATTTACTTAAACTATAAAATTGACTTAAAACTCCTAATTACTATCTAATTGAGTGAATTATAGTCTTGTGACTAGCTTTGGATTCATCCCTTGGTATCCACTATCCTTATCCTATTCTAATTGTAATTAATTCTAGCCTAAGAATTCCTAAATGTGTTCATAACAAATTATCTTGGGTAACCACTCAAGATTCAAGAGATTGATGATCTAATGTTGAATTGAAACCTCACATCCAAATTAAATTGTCAATTCTTGTTTTAGGATCAATGAACACTCAATTTGATTGATTAACTAATTTGATTAACCTCTGAATTATCCTAAATATTTAATTAACCAACTAAACATTAAGGAATCCTCAATTTAAACAATTAAACTCACTCACGTATTTTATCGAACACCTTCGAAGTATACATGGGAATTCAGATAATATTGAAATTTATCAGATCAATTAATCAACAAAAATACTTCCTAATTAGTGTCTAACCAGCCACTAATTATAATTATACAAATTCCTTATCAAATACATCTTAACCAAGAAAATAAATGAAAGAGAAAAAGTGTAGGAAAAATAAGAAAATTCTTAGCCAAAAACTCTATATTCTCTCCATGGATTCAACTTCTCCAAGGGCTTCCTCCTTGCTAGCCTCAAGATGGAGATTATAACTTCATGGAATGTGGAGATGGATGGAAGGAATGGATGGATAATTGAATGGCTTGATTGGTTGAGTGGTGCGTGGATGTGGCGTGGTGGATGGACGAATGGTGGCCTCAATAAATAGGCAAGGATTTGCTAAGAGTTTGAGGCGTGATTGAATTGGACTGTGAGAGGCGTAAATGAACGAAGGAGACGTGTTAGAATGAAGCTTCTCTCTAGTAAAAAATCACGTGCCCAAGCTTTTTCTTTTCGTTATTTTTCTTAACGTCAGCCCCTCCCACGTCTCCAGCCTTTTTTTATTCATGTTTGTTTATTCTATATATATATGATGGGTCCCACTTCATTCCATATTGAATATAATATCAAGATTCATGCAAAACCACGTTCAGCTTCCAGTTTTTTTCTCGTTTGAACTTCAGCTTGTTACTTTAGCTCCTTCTTTCTCCTATTACTCGTAGCTATTTCTCCCAGCTCATGCATGCTTCATCTTGTTTTCCTTGTTCAGCCAAGGTTCCCTCGTGCTTTGTTTTCAACTCACTTTCTTCCATGTATTCTGCACAGCATTGAGCTTCCTCATGCAGTCTCCTTTTACGTCAAAACCAAGCTCCTTCCCAGCTTCTTCTTTAAACCAGAAACTCGTGGCTTCTTTTCGTTCTGCACTTCGCTTAAATCCAGCTGCTTCAACCCGTAGCTTCTGTTTGTGACTTTGTCTTCCATTAACTTAACTCCAGCTCTTGCATGTTCTCTATGTGAACATGCTCTGTTTTTCACGTTGGCTGCTGTCTGCTTTGCTTTCAGCTCCTTTTGCATCTTCTTCTTCATGTTCTACTCGAGTTTGCTTATTGCAGTTGCTGCTTCCAGCTCTATGTTGCTTCCATGTGCAGTTCTGCCCTTGTGTGTCTTCCACCTCACGTGTTTTACTGCTCATCTCTCAATCCAGACCCGAAGAATCATCCTCTGCTGTTCCACAACAAAGCATCATCCACTTTCTACCCAGCCCATGGATACTTTCACTTCAAACGCTGTCCTTGTTGCTGTCTACGTGGAATGTACGTGATTCTTCTCTATTCTATTCACAAACCCGTATACATGCATCATTACTCGTTTCTCTGTTGCAGCCCGTCACTTTGTTCACGTTGACAGTCTTCCATTCCATCTTCTCAACTCGAGATCCCTTCTCAAAGCTCTCTCTTCTTCATATTCTTCACGTGTTACATCCTCTGTTCATGGGATGTTGTGGCTTCATGCATACGAACAAGAGAGCTGGACGTGTGGTTCACTTTATTCATAAACTTGAGATTGCATCCTCTATTTCCTACTCATCCCATCTGCCTCACGTGTTTCTTTGCATGTGTGAATGATGTGCAGCCTTGTGAATGAATAGACGTAGGAATAAGGTGAAAGTGCAGCATGATTATGTAACGTGAGTGACCATAGCTTCATGTGAATGTGCATGCATATAATGCATGAAATGAGAGAGCATCCCATTCATGTGCCAACCACAATTCATTCTCCCATTTTTAAGCTATAACAAGAAGTACAATTGAGGCCTAATTCTTCCCCTTCTCTTCTCTAACTCAAGTTCTCATTCGAACATCATTTAGCCATTGAAATCTACACAAAAGAATGAAAAGTGTTAAGTAGAATTAGCCAAAAAAATATTGAAAAGGAATTCATGCATTAAAACTCAATAATTTTGCAAATTAATTCATAAGGTGCAAAAATGGCCACTAAAATCAATTATCCACCTAAGTACATCCATTAAGCCTTATTTAAAATTTAAAATACTTAAGTTAGGGGAATTAAAACATATAAAATTCATGCTTATCAGAGACCATTTCTCTTGGCCTAGACAGACCAAAAGAAACATGAATTACTCATGGGAACAAGCCTTGGCATTATACACACTTTACATGATGCTACATTGGTTTATGGCTCCATTATGCTTCCATAAGGCACTTAATGAAGCAACTTCATCAAATGACTTCCAGGCCTCATTCTTTCTTTTCAATTATGATTCTTAACTCCTTTTAAACCTCTTGGAGTCATCACATCATTAAAACTAAGGGCCTAGCATCATGTTACTTCTTTAGGTCCTAATATGGAACCTATGGCACCAATTCACTTTCTTTGAGTTCTAAATTTTTTCTAAGGCCTCTACTCATCTTCACTCATCACATATGACTCAAGAATAGCCTTAGAAAAATTTAAAACTCTCCCTAGCTATAGGAACTTGCCTAGGCCGAGACTATGGGGGGAAGAAGAGTTCATGGCCTTCTTGATTTTTCCTTGATGGGAGACACACTTGGGAGGCTTCTTAGAGGTCTTAGGAGCTCAATCAAACACTCATATATGCTAGGAAATGCATGAATCAAATCAGTTTTTACAATCCCTTCAAATGCACTATACTTTTTCTACTTAGAGTTTATTAATTTTTCTTGCAATTTCTTTGCTTTCTTGGATGGGAGGTGCATGTGGGAAGCTCTCTAGGGGTCTTAGGAGCATGTTTAAACATTCAATTAAGTCTAAGAACATTCATATAAAATTAGATTTGCAAGGGAGCATTTGGATCCCTAATGGTTCTATCTTGTCTCTTAATGCTCCTTTCTTGATTCTATTGGTTTCTTCTTAATCCTTGCCATCTAAAACCTCTAATCCTTCCATAAATTGGGCAGAAAACAGCCCCTAAAAATTGGGCTCATGATGCCCAAATTCGTGCAAGAGGAAGGGGGAGGGAGAAACTACCAAAGAATGGAAGTTTTACCTTGTTTTCTTGCTTCCTTTGGCTTGTTCTTCCACTTGGTTGGCTTACTCCCTCAATTTTCGAAATTTCCCTCTCTGTTCTGCCCCAAAAACAGCACCAAACTCTCCATTAAAATCATAGAAAGAAAGCTTGAGAGGAGAGGAGCAAGGTTCAAGAAGGAAGGATATGGAATTTCTTAAAGTTTCTTACCCTTTTCTTGAATCTCTTCCTCCAAAATCCTCCTCCTCTCGTGCGCCTAAGAAGCTGGAGTTTTCCTCTGAAATTGGGCAGAAGCAAGTCGGTCTTAGAGAGGAGAGAAAGAACATGGATAAGAAGGAGCTAAAAGGCACTTTATGCAACTTTTTACTTTTGCATTTAGTCCCTTTTCTTGGCTTTTTCATTTTAGACTCATATCAACTCCTTTTTGAAATCCATCTTTTCCATCATATTCCATAGACTCTTAATCATAAGAATTGCCTTTGGAATCACTCAAAAAGGATCTGAAACCATTCCAAACTATTCAGTCAAAGTTTTGGTCAACCTTTGCCGAAATCGCTTACCGAAGGGGTTTCAACTGTTCTAGGGGTTCCCATGGGTTTCAGGGCCTCTGAGAACTCTGGAAAGCTCAAATTTTCCATTTAAAAAGCTCTCCTGTGAGTTTTCAAAATTTTTCAAAAATTACAAAAATACCCCTACTTTCTTCGGCAAATTTTCTGAGCTCTTCTGGCTCTAGTTTTTGAGTATCTCAAACCTCAAATCCTCATTTTCTAATATTTAAAATTTTATCATAATTTTAGTTGGCCCCAATTCCTTCTATTTCGAGGACTTCCTTTTATATTTGGCCCCTTTCTGACGTTTACAGAGAAACTGAACATTGCATTTCTCACGTTTACGGAGGGACTAGATGTTACATATATACATATATTGGTTATATAATGTTAGTTTCAACTCATTCACTCTAAACATGTGATCTTAGTTATAGATGTACTGAAATCATTAAGTTTCAACCAAATTGGAATAAATTAGCTATTTAAATGTCTTACTCACCAAAAATAAATTTAAAAGTTATTTTTCCTTATATCACATTAGTAATATGCAATATTTTTAAATTTTGATGAGACAATTACTTATAATTAATCGTAATTGTTGAAATAGATAATTAATAGTTAAACAATAATTACGTAAAAATATTGAAATTATTTCATTATCTTTGTCATTGAAGTTTATTTAAAAATTAACTTACAAAATTAATAGCTTTATTTAAAATTATTATTGCAAATGTTATCTCTTCCAAATCAAATTTTCTTTCTTTCTCCTAGATTTCCATCTCACGTATGCTCACAAATTTTCAATTCCCTCCTTCTTAAATTTCCAACTATATCCATTCATCCATATAAATTTATATAAATAATATAGCTAACTATTAATTTAAAACAATAGATTAATTAAATATATATACATACATTTATTCCTCCAATTATATCCAAAAAAAAAATATGTTCCTTATATCAAAATACATTGTTTTAAACTAACTATTTTACTTAAAACAACATATTACTTAAATATACTTTTATTTAATCTAAGTATATAGATTATTAATTTTATATATAATAGATTAATTTCATATATTAGGTTATATGTGTTAATAAACAAATATATATATATATAAACATTATATATTTTTTCAAAATGAATTGCTTATTAATTTAAACTAAAAAGCTAATTTTCCTGCATTTACACTATTGTCCCCGTTCTTTAGCACCTACACCTAAATTTTTGTCCCACAAGAAGAAACCCTAAGAGGGAAATGGGTCTTTAAGCTGTGTGGCTTTTGAGCTCCACTTTAATTGCTAAAATTGTGCTGGTCCAAGGTTGGTTTTTACAATTACTTTGTTATCGTTTTTGCATTATGATTACTCCAAACTAGTGAGTTCTTCCTGTGCTTTCAGCTCCTTTGTTCTGCTCATGGTGTGAAAGACCCAAGAATACCATTTTTCTTCTCCCTTACCTTATTATTTTGCATCTCTCTTTTGTTCCTTGTGTAACCTGTGGCTCTAATTTCAACTTGCTCTAACCTATTCAAATTTGAGGAGATTAGGTGCGAATCCAGATTCTACCCTTGGTTTACTAGCTTCTTCATAAGGTAAATGGGTTTTCTTCTATTTCTCCATTTGCCCAATTGCTTCATTTCTTTTTCTTTAAAATTTTCAGCAAACCATGTTGCATAGTAGACACAGGGGCTACCTCTAGATCATACATATTTGTATTAGTCTCATAGCTTCCTAGGAAACCCATGCATATGATTGTTATATTCATTTTCCTTGTGAGTTTAGTATCATGTATTATAGCTTGTTTTTTATGATTGAAATATCTGAGCTTTCAATTGGAATAGACAAGGTCTGTATGTGTATATATATCTGCATCTTTTTTTTAATTATTGCATTTCTACCTTGTTTTGTGCATTTCTACCTTTTTTTTCTCTTATAAGAGATAAGTAAAGCTCTTGGGTGTTTTGCTTCCATTTTCATTCATTCATTCATTTATTTTTCTTTTCAGCACTTTTGTAAAATTTGGCGCACTAATGATTCCAGTAGGCTTTAGGGAAATGGATGCTAAGTTGAAGAATTGTGATTGAACAAGATAGAGAAGGAAAAGCCTTGAATAAGATTTTGTATT